>JAODUE010039098.1:0-15000 GCA_027564755.1 Amblyopsis hoosieri
TTGTCACATGAAAAGATATGCTCACATATTTGCAAATATGTGAGGGGTGTACTCACTTTTGTGAGATACTGTATGTACTGTACATACATACATACATACTGTACTGTAATAGCCTACAGTTCCCAGTGTGCATCTATGCTGAGACCATCCTACCTTGCCTAGCCAGGGAGTCGGTCTGAGTTTGTGTTGATGTTTTTTAGCACGGGTAGTTTAGCTGTAGTCCACTCCACTGCCATAGTACTGTGGCCTGTGTTTGTGTGCTTTGGTCAGTCTCCAACACGCTATCTGCCTGCCTACTCCAAATCCATATCATGAATATTTGATAAGCCTCTGAAGGGAGGTAGGGAGAGAGAGGTAGAGAGAGAGAGAGGCTTCTTTATGGCAAACAAAGTAAATAAATGCAGAAGTAGAGAGGGAGAGATAGAGGGGAGAGAAGGAGAGGTTAAAGAAATCTGAGCTTCCCCCACTGAACTCCACACGGATCAACAACACCAGATACTTTTATTTATTCAGATGCAGCGCTGCCTCGTGAACAGGAGCCTGACCGCATCAGCTGCACAGTAACACAGTAACTGTGCCTGCATGCTGTACGTGGCCTATGCTACATGCCAACCGTCATCTGGACATTCATAATCACAAGGCACACACACACATCATACCGAGTTAGTGGTGGGGACACAAAGTCTTGTGTACAGTAGGCCTATCGGAAATGTAATATTGTGTCAGCTTCCAAAAATATCCACGGTGGTAAGTCAGGTCATCATGATATGATCATCCTGCCAAGACAGTGAACAAGGGAAATATTAGGAATATGACAAATTATTTTGTAAGAGGAACATTTATTAGGAATAATGTTCAGTTCTATCTGGTAGCTGTGCGATATTTTTCAGTGTGAAAAAATCCATGTCAATCCTAGGACATGATTTAGCAGCCAAGGCCATTCCTGTCAGGCGAAGCAGCCAGTCATGTTTACCACCATGTGTGATTATCATTTCAGTTGAGTCAGAAAGACAAATTCTTGTAATCCCATTTTATTTCTGATGGAAGTGATTACTGAGCCCTCTGTCTCCCCCTGCAGTCGATGCGGCCTTCCAGCGCCTCCGTCCCTGTGGCTGAGTCCCCAGTAGCAGCAGCAGCATCATTATCATCATCGGCAGCATGTCCCGCGTCTCCTCCACCGCCAAGCGCTACGGCGGCTCCTCCTATGCCAGCCACTACAGCTCATACGGCTCCTCCCTGACGCCGGGCCTGGGCTCCTATGGCGAGCGAGACAGGCTGTCCTCGTACAAGGCTCCCCCCTCCTCCTCCAGTTACTCCTCCTCCTCCAGTTACCTGAGCAGCAGTGCCGCCCGAGCCCGCAACTACAGCACGTCCTCGGAGCCCGACCGCGAGCGGGGCCGTCCTGCGCCGCGCAGTGACCTCCTCGGGAGCGGCGGCGCGAGCAGCCGGCGCAGCGAGAGCCTGAGCCGTGCGCCCGTCAAGGGCTACGGCGGCTCGGGTCTGAGCGGCGGCTCGGCCTACTCAGCCTACAACTCCTACTCCTCGTCCTCCTCCTCGGCCAAGCCCAGCTACCTCTCCTCGTTGCCATCGGCGACCTCCGGCGGCTCCCTGAGTCGGCGCAAGTCGGTGTCCCAGAGTGACCTGAGTCGGGACCTGTCGACTCTGGGTCTCACCGACCACCCCTCCCCCACCTTGTCCTCCTCGTCCTCCTCGTCCTCCGGCAGCGCCTTGAGGAGCTACCGGAGCCGCGCCAACGATGTGGCTGACTCCTACAGCAGCAGTAGCTCCTGCCGCCCGGGCTACTCAGGCCTGTCCCGCAGCTCCACTCAGGAGGCCCTCTCCAGAAGCTCCGCCCAGGACTTCAGCAGCAGCAGCAGCAGCAGAGGGATCGGCTCTTCTTCATGGGAGACGAGCCGCACCGGACGTTCTAGCTCCCCCAGCAGGGAATCCACGGTAAGAGTCCACACACGTTTAAACACTGGCCCTGTGCCTACTGCTTTTTTAAGAAAGGATATGCCAGCCTGCAATTACCCTGGTGGATAAAGGAGTTACACTGGGCTGCTGTTTTAATTCTAGTATATTCCCTCTGGCATCAGGACAAGCACTAGTTTAGTTAAATGACTGGTTCTTCACCTGGTGGGGGCAGTGTTGTTCACAGTTCCTGGATTAAAAGGTGTACCAAGCTTGTTACATGTCCTATGGCTCTCTCCGTTTGTCAGCTGTTATAGCTGGCTGTTGGCTGTTTTGTGTATCCACGCTATTCTCGTAACGTGGATATGTGACAAATGAACTGTTAGTGTGGACACAAGCCCCCCTCTAGCATGACTGTTGTGATCAGCCAGGTCTGTGAGTGAGCAACAGCATAGCATCCTCTTTGAGGTCATTGCTAAAGACCTGAGTTAATTTCCTGCTTGGTGGGTCAGAGAGTGAAATGATCGTGTGCCTATCTATATAAGTACTGCATTCCAAAACGGATAGTAAGTCCTCAGAACAGATGGTACTGTAGGGATATATTTTAAGTGGCATATATACAGTAATTATTATAATATAATTAATCAGGAAGATTGTACTAAAGACGATATTGATCACAAGACATGTTGAAATGACATTTTCATCAGTAATCATCAAAAAGTGTAACCAGTCAATGCAGTTCTTGCAAGTGTCACACCATCTAGCTAAAATGAAAGAAATGCAGTACAATGGTTCCAATGGTTAAGAATAATTACGGCTGCTCGATTATGGAAAAAGTAATAATCTTGATTAGTTTGGTCAATATTGAAATCACGATTATTTAATACCCATTCACTTTGAAAAGATGTTGAATTTACTGCACCTAACCAGTAAAACAAATTAACAGTGAAAACGACTTCAACTGAAATATCCCTTAATACTTTTAATGTTGATATTTCACTTTAACCCTGTAATGGGTGCCTGCCATTCAGAACACAAGGCAAAATAAGAGTTTACTTGATAAATGTAATGTACAAAATAATTGTTTTTCTTCAATTATATTTATTTATGTAATTGTTGGGAGCCAAACTATAAATCACGATTAAAATTTTATTAAATGCACAGCCCTAATTTGTAGTCAGGTCCTCACTCTCCTATTGAACCTGACCCGAGAGGTCAGGTTCTTTAACTGAGCACCACCAGTTAGAGTACTCTGCTTCTTAATTATCCCAGGTCGCTGCAGTCAAGTATAAAAAAACACTACCCCAGGCTTGGCATTTGGTTTTATAATGCTGCATAGACTGCAGTAATACTGTAAGTACAGTCTGTATTTGAAAGTTACACTCTGAGAGGTATTTTATGTGTAAACCAATAATGAGATCGTGTGAGCCTTGAGGGGTGTTCGCTGTGGGCATTTCTGTAGGAAGTTTGAATACAGTACTCAAGACCTGTTAGTAGCGGTGATATGGGATTATATTGTAAGGCTTACATTGGATTGCTAATGTATCTTTACATCGTAAGATATCAATCTACAATAGCAATAGGCGTAGTATTTACAATTTGTATTTGGCATGTGGTGACTGTGGTGATCACCAGCATGTGTGCTCACAGTCCGCGCAAACGGCACAGCGTGACTAATCTTGAATAGGCTAGTAGATGATGAAGGGAGCTGTCATGTAAAAGTGTGTGTCCCCGCCAGCCCATCCCATCTTTTGTGGCTTACTGGCCCTCTCATTCAATGCATTATTGGAGGCCAGGATAGACTAGCTATAAGGTAGTGTATAAGGTAGTCCACTCTCAACCAAAGGTCATTGGTATTTCTGGCCATGACCCTGCTAAAACATCCAGCATAAACCAGCATGAATTCCATGCTGGTCCAGGCTGGTTCATACTGGTTAGTGCTGGTCCAGGTTGGTTCATACTAGTTAGTGCTGGTCCAGCATTCCATGCTGGTTGAAGTTAAACAAATGTATTATAATAGGATGTAGCCTAATATGTAAAATTGCTATTTAATTTTGGTATGTTATTCATGCATTCACTTGACTGAATGTCAGAATCAGATTTTTGTACAGTATTGCCAAGTAAATTTGCACATGTATACAATGGTGACTCATTGATTAGTAATTACCTAATGTCTAACGACGTTAGACTAGGTCCTAGGCGAAAAAGTGACATAAATAATAATATTCAGATTTATATGATGTCGTTTTTAACTGCATTTCACGAAATATATTTGGTCAGGAGGATTACTGTTAACCATTATAAGGTGGTCTGGTAGTCTCCTTGAAATGCACCATTTCCTTCAGATTTTTCCTGGGAGAACGTGAATGGATGGATCACTCATGCTGTGTGACGTAGAAACGCTCTAGGCAGTGTCTGACTCTGACGTTTGTTGTAGACCTACCGTACTTTACCCGGTGGAGGGGGCGGTGCATCAGCTTCAATGTAAATCGGAATGGGCCATAACCTACTGGATGCACGCACCAATGAATAATACAATGATTCAGTTTTGAAGCCGCCTTTTGTCGTATAGGTTTCGAAGTCGTATTTTTTATATAATCAGTAAAAATATCGTTCTCTCTGCTGTGATTATACTGTAGCCCAGTGGCCTAGCAACGCAGCGCCACAGGTCGGTCTTGTATCTAATGCAGAATTGTTAAATTGACGAATACGGACAATTGAAGCCTGAGCATACCATGATGAACTGAGGGATCGGATAATACTTGACCTAGCTATCGATAGAAAAATTACTATAGCAAAGGAGTATACACAAACCGGTCGTCTTTTTAAACTCGAACAAGCAGCCGGGTTCATTCCTTTTTTTCTGCAAGCATGCCGAGCCTGCGACAGTCGTACACGGTGACCGTACCTGAGGACCCTCCGGCCGCGGCGTTCCCGTTCCTCAAACAGGAGATGCGGAGGAAAGGCAGTATGTCTGGCTCTGTGCTGGTTTCAACTTTTGTTGGACTTCTCATAAACCAAGCCAAGGTAACAGCACGTTACGTTCGGTATTCTTTTCGGTGGCAGTGACTACGTCTTTTAGCCTACATTTTGGGATTTAATGAGGGAGAAATGTTATGTTTACCGCCCCTGAACTGTGTCTGTTTTGAGTTTGACGTTGAAACGAGTCAAAGCGCTAAGCACCTCAGAATAAATCAGTGTAGGCTAATGCGCTGTATGGTTTTATATAGTTATATGGCTGTGTATGCTACAATGGGCCTCCACTGTCATGTCACAAGTTATATAACCGCGATTTACTCTCGTACGCAAACGCGACACGGATCATCACACTCGGTTATAACTTATTGTATTGGAAAAGTTAAATAATTAGAAACGTATTACTAAATTATTTTAAAATATGTATCTAAGCGGTAAGGTTGATTGGCCACTACTAGACCATAACACTTTGGTGAAAATGTCTGTGGGCATGATGTGCAGAACTCATTGACCACTGAAGGAAGCTGACGCTTCAGATTAGACTGTGACTCAAGGTACACACGCCAATGTGGTTAGAATGGAAACCTCGGATGCTATTCTGAGAGAGGAGAATGTTGTCCATACATCTCTTAATTACACCCCATGTAGGTAATTTAATCTTTCAGCATTATTGCAAATATTAGGCTACTATGAAGGGATTGCGTTTTGTATTACTCCTAGGGTGTACTCTGGGGTAAGATTCGAATGTTATGTACGATGTACAAGTATTGAAATTACACCATTGTCTGCAGTAGAGAACAGTGTGCATGCTATGGTTAGCTTACTATACCTCCACTCCTCTTATTTGTCTTCTCTGGAGTCTCATCTATGGTTAACACAGGCATGCATATATTCGGTTCCTGCACAGTAGTGTAGTTGGCCATTACCCAGAGAGAGCACTATGAGTTTAATACAGTAAATATGTTTTCTCAAGAAGCAGTCTACCAATCAGGAAATCACAAAATCTGTATTAAAAATCCTTTAAATTATAAAATGTATTTCTCTACTTACTACAGAATTGTGTTAGTACATGATGATATCTTATATTTAATCAAAGTGCAATATCACTGAGAGACTAACAATACTACATTACCAGCCAGTGTGCCTGGATAATAGTCACCATTTGACTACGCGTTTGCAAGATGGTTTCTAGCTGTGGTGTGATTTATTTATTTTTTGTTCCCTCTCGCTCTCTTCTCATTGGAGGTTGCCCTTTTGTTGTGTGAAAACTGACTAGAGGGAGTGTGAAGAAAAGTGCCCTTGCATAAGAAGCAGCTTATTTTGCTTTGCCATGCTGTTCTTGCTAGATGTTATTTTAACAACATTAGATACTCCCAGTGGGATAGCCTGGTTCCATAGTAGCCATATTAAATACAATTGTTATAAAGCATGTTCAAGAGTAGGCTGACCAGCTGATGATCAGATAAATTAATATATTTTACACTATAAAATATAAATATTTTGTAAATGTATTAAGAGTCTAGTGTTTCCTCTGGGGAAAAAGTTTGTTGTGGGGGGAAAAGGTCAGTGGGGGTTCCCTAGGCATCCCCCTATTTTTGGGGGGTCCACAGACCTTAAAGTAAAATATAGGTAGCCTACTAAAAACTTTGGTATTGTGATATTTTTTTCAGGGATAAACTTCAAATAATCTGAAATATAGTTTCCATTCCAATATAGTTACCTATTATTATTATTATTATTATTATTATTATTATACATTAAATAATGTATAATTTGTGTTTTGATGTAATTTGTAAGAGTAGTATGTTTAACGCCACTGGTGCACTAGTCATAACTTTAAGTTGGTCGTATCTTTCAGTTCTACGTCGGACGAAGTCTCGCAGAGCCAGCCTTTACATATGTAAAGTCTGGGACACGGTGTCCGCTGGCTAACTGCGTCAGTACCCGCCTACTTGTTGTATGTATGTATGTATGTATGTAAGTTGTATGTTTCAGTTGATGGATTGAGCGCGTACAGTTTCCAGGTCAACACTGACAATTTGTGATTAATGATATATTTTTCAAAATTCTGTTTTATAATAATTACTTATATATAATAATTTTAGCAGCCCCCACTTTGAAATCCACTGCTTTAGGCTACTAACCCTGCGTTCACATACTAACAGTTTTCTGTGTTGATTAAGCACAAGTAGCTAATCAAACAGAGATTGTTGTAGCAGCAATCATTTACAACTTTGTTTGTTTTAATTTGATCCTGTACAACCATTAATGTAGATAAAAATAAAATCTGTCTCAATAATTAAGTCGAGTTTCCTGTTTTGAGTTTGTCTCAGTAGCAATAAATGATTATCTTAAATAGCTTGTTGCTAGGCTAAACTAGCCTATGGAAATATGGTATGCTAACATTAACAAACTTTTATTTTTCTGCAAACTGCCGATGATACAGCTAGCTATACAATTGCTACAGTCTTGCAGAAATATGAAGTTAGATTTTGTAATGCTCTCGTCCTGCTGCACGTGCACATGAACAGCGGAGCTGCTTATGTGAATTCCGCGTAGGCAGGGTCGGACTGGGACTGAAAAACGTGAACCATCTAGAGTAGACCGTTTTGGTACTATAATAAACTATTATGCAGTAGTTTATTTAAATTTGTAGATATCCTGGCCCTTTCTATTGGCCTGTTATTTGTTTTTAAATATACATTTAGGCTACAATCAATAGTCTGTACATTAAAAATTAGCTGGGGTGAATCTATCAGACCTTTAGGTGAAAGCCTACTGTGCACCTACTGCAAGACATTTGGGTGTTCTTCAGCACCAATAAAAAGAGTTTACTGCCAATGTTAACAACCTACTCCTATTAGCTAGGCTATTAACCTACCAACTCTAGCCAACAGGGTAAACTATAGAAAAATGAAAACAATAGCTATCGTTTGGATGTTTGATATAGGCCTATAAACGTAGAAAATGTTGCTGCTTGTACCTGCCATCTCTTGTAGGCTATAGCCCGTACTGCTGCTGACTGTCACTTGGCTTGGGGTGCACCATAGGCTACCGTATTCAAAAAATTAAGATGATTATATAATATATACAGTATATATTATGTTTTTAATTTGGGCTGGTGGAGTCAGAGGTAACCAACTTAGACAGCTGATACGTGTGCATGAAGAAAAGGTTGTAGGCTTTCAATCACAATGGCACATTTTTCAGTAGGCCTAGTTGTGGTATGAATATGATATGTTGTGTGCTGTAGGCAACGTGGCCATCTAACTATACGTGGCCCAGTATGTTATCTACATGTGCTGCCATCTAATGTTCATACAAGGAATACGCCAAGCTAAAGTAGGTCAGCTTTAAAGGTGGGGTCTTCTCATCGTACATTAGCTGCCCGTTCTCTGTGCGCACTTAAAAAAAATATCAGGTGTATCTACACAGACCAGCTGGCTCCATAAATGGGAAAACAAACAAGGTGGTGGAAACCGCACCACACAACACTATCCCAGCATGAGTGTCCCTATGGCATTAAAGGGAGAGGTGTTTTTATTTTTGATTGAGTTCAAATATTAATCTTTATCCAGGATAGCTGACTCCACCACTGTTTTCTCTGGCTTCATTTAGCTGTGGCACTGCGCCAAGGCAGAATCATTGCCGCCACACCAAAACAAACTGGCTGATGGTGTCTACCTATTTCTATCAAACATAGTTTCAGTATAACGTTGTAAAGCACATCCGATTTTTACGGTAAACAGAGAATCTGTCTCATTTCGAGACAGCTCTCACAATTATTTTGCTGTAAGGTGTGAACTCTGACAACCTGCAAGTCAAGAAACACTGCGCGCGTATGAAAAGTGCGCAAGACCAAAGCTCTGCAGCGCAAAACAATTGCATGTGCATGACGAACTGCAAGAAAGGTAGCCAACTTTCGCCTAGTCAACTAGTTAATTTAACAAGCTAGTAATTACATTAAAACGCTACATGATTTTGGTCTATAATATTGCTGTAAGTGAACAATTGTTCACGGCAAATATAGCCTACCTGCTGCAGATATCGCCTCCATTTCAGCCACAGCAGCAAAGGAACAAGTCGAGTGTCAGGTAATTTACTTAGCTAGTTTACATCAAATCTGCCTGATTTATATATTACTTAATGTAGTGCGGCCAAAGAGGCTGACGTAAATACGGCTGACGTAAGTACGTAAATCAAAGGTTTAATAACGAAAAGAGTGCCACGCAGGCCTTCGAAGAACTAAGTAACTACTTTACAGCAAAGAAAGATAACGTGCAGAGTAAGGTGAATACACAGAGAATAACCTGCAAGGGTTTGAACAGAAACATTAACTAATATAGGGGAGAACAACAACTCAAGGGGAAACAGGTGCGGTAATCCCTGGCTGCCACCTGTCACAGATCAGTGATAAGTACTCCGGGGAGCGGGAGCGTGTGGGAGCGGCCGGCACCCCCACACCGTGGGATGTCGGCGTGACACTTTCTTTGATTCACCAACTTTAAAAAGACAGGCTTTACTTATCTCCTGCAAGCAGCGTTTTGTGGAGCCATGCTGTTTTGTTGCGGTGTTAAAAACAGTTATAACCTACCGTAACGCATATTCTAGCGCATCTAGGCCTATTGAAGTGGTTTGTTGTCTGACCATTTTTTGTTTTTTATGTTTTGCATAAAAGCGCCTCCAACACGATGGAGGCAGACAAGGTTTTGTATCCATAAATTATTGCTACAAAAGCGCAAGAAAATAATACTTTCGCATCCAGATGGAATGCAGCATCACTATAACATACTAGCCCTTTAACATTTGTTAGAGCGCTCCATAACTTCAGGCCGGCTAAAATCGATACTGATTTCATTGGCTCTCAACTATGTCTATCAAAAAGACGGCGTTTCTGGATCGATCTGCTCCCAATAACGAACACAAAACCTAAAAATATTGGAAATGGTTAGATTTATTGTGGGAGGTGATATTGAGTGGTGTGGGGACCTGAGGATTAAAGCTGAGACACTCCTTTCATATAAAACATTTCTTTAAACATTCTAGAATGTGTAAATGTCAGGTAAGGCAGGTAGGAGTTATCTATCTATCTATGCAGGAAGCATGTCATCACGTCACAAAGTGTGACTGTGACTGATCGCAACTGTTGTTTTTAACAGACGAATACTGTCTCTCATTATTACTCTTAAGTGTTAAATCCCATTGTGTGCGTCACAAGATATGTCTGTTACCTCTGTTCACATGGAAGTGAGTGCATGGCGGTAACACAAGCAGTAGCTCACTAGCTTCTGAGAGTGGTTTGTGATGGTCTGCCAGAGAGCGAGCGAGAGAGAGAGAGAGAGATCAGTACAAACTGTTCTCCTGCTCTCCCCCCATAGCCGCTTGCCAGCCAGTCAGAACAGAGAATTCCACACTGCCAGGTGGACTGAGGCATTCCACTGGCACTGTTAATTTCAGTCCAAGCTCTCTCTGTGGTGGGAGGCTCAGGCAGGCCTCAGAGCGCTGTTGTGATTGTGTAGCTGTGGGGTGCCATGGCGATGAAGCATCAGGATTGTGCACCCTTGTCAGGTGTCGTCTTGTATCCATTTCAGTGGACACTCAGATACTTGGAATAACATGGTGGTTAGGCTATTGGTCAGATCTTCTACCTTCAGTGATTTTACAGACTTAACAGCTGTAGAGAATTAAAAACATGTAGTAGCTAATAGTATAATGTAGAATTAACATGACTTCCCTATAGATTTTTTTTGTTTGTGTTTGTAGGGCTTATTGTATGTAATGTATGTAATTGTAACATTTCTAGATAACTATCTCTTGTGGATCATACAATATATTATTTACGTCAATCATAAACAATGCAAAAGAGACTAGAAAGACCTTTTTAAAAAAAAATTAACATCATTGTTTATCAAACGTAGGCTACTTCTCCACCAAAGTGTTAAGTAAGTAAGCGATGCAGAAGGTATACAGAATCATTCCGTTGATGCACGTGGTTAAACAAATCTAGCCTCAGGTTTTATTTTTCTAAATCCATTGTCCCCTTGTCCACTGGAATTTGACCATGATGATTTAGGGTGTTGAATTGATCTCAGTCTGGCTTTAATCTTGTGACTGGCTAAAGTCTAGCTTCACCCAATCAATAGATGCAGCTATTATTTATTTCACTGCAGCTTCCTTACCCATCTGTTTACTCTAGCCGGTTGTCCAACTAACCCACTTTCTCCACTTGTACACCACCTCTTATAACAAAAGCCCCCTGCATGCATTTCCTGTTGCTCCCTCAAAAAGAGACACTTGTTCATTGAGTTTTTAACTGAAGGCCTTGGGATGCACAGACGGTTCTACCTGAACACAGGAATGTGTCTTAATGGAGACCTTGTTGTAACCACCCCCTCGTAAAACCTTTTAGACTGTGGGTAGGGTTTCAGCAGTGGTTAGCCTGAGGTGCCTGTTACACTTATGAATAGAACACTTGTAAGGAGAGTTCCACCCCAGTGTGGTTCGTGTTGTGAACATCGTGTGTTTTATAAGTGTTTGGATAAACGTGACTTAATGCAAGCTTTAGTGACTGATCTATCTCATCTTTGTTTTTTCATCACAGCCCTTTCCATACCTCCTTCCATTCTTCATAGCCGCTTTTGTCTTCGACCTTTTGCTTTTTGTTGCCACATATGATTGACTCAAAGTGTACCGTATTGAACCAGAGTAATTGGCCAACGTTTGTGTTGGTAACCATCACACTGATATTTTCTTTTGGTTTTCTCTTAGATCACTTCTTGGGGAAATGGTGAAATAGTGATTTTCATAACAACTAGGCCTAGTTTCCCTGACATTTTAAACTGAATTTAAAATTTAGACTAGTGAACAAGGTATGAAAAAATAGTGCGTATAAGAGGCATTACATTACATTTTAAATGCTGTTTAAATGTGTGCCACTTTGACCCAGGGTAATTTCAAATACAATGTGGTTATTGAAGAATGTGATTAACTTCAGTCTTTTTTCAGACAACACTTTAACCATATAATTATGTGTGTGTGTGTGTGTGTGTGTGTGTGTGTGTATGTATGTGTGTGTGTATGTATGTATGTATATATATAAATAAAAATAAATAATGGTGCCAACTAGCGAGGATTTAATTGGTTAGTGGACTAATCATGTACATCCCCCGTGTGGAAGGCTTTCAAATTAACTCCCATTCTCAGGTAATAAGGCGGAATGTACTAAATGGTAGGATGTTTATGTAAACTGGCAAAACCAGAGGGATGAATAGATGTCACAGCACAACCAGACACATGGAGATTTTCTGTAGTAAATAATAAACGCATGTCTTTTCTAAGGATCATTACCAGAACTTTCTGCTCTCCGTGAACTGTAGGCTTTTAACTGTAAGCCTCAAAAAGCAGGGCTTTTTTTCCCAAGAGTTAGTTAGAGGTTTCCTAGAAGTAGCTCCAGACTTTCAGCCTTCAGTGAAGGTCCATGGGAGGGGAAAATGAAGGTGAGGAGAAAAAGGTGTGTCTAGCACAATGAGCAGAGTAGTTAAAAAAAAAAAAAAGGTTTCTTGATAAAGTTTTGTATTCATTTGCCCTTAGCCTATTGCTGAACATCTTTGTACTGAATTATGCATTTCATTGAACACAGTTAATAATAATAATAATAATAATAATAGTAAATGCATTTTATTTATAGGGCCCTTACAGATAAAGTTAACAAAAGTTTTGCGGTGGCCATAAATTGCCTGCATTACACTGACTAGTCACCATGGCCACAATATGTTCCCTCACACTGCTTCTCTGTTCCGTTTAGCACACACACACACACACACACACACACACACACACACATTCCTTTCTCACTATGCCCTGTCATTGATGACTTGTTCGTCGTGCAGCTGTAATGTCATAATGTCCGCTATCTTCTGTCCTCTCAAAATGTAAAAATAGCGTTGCCATAGAGACAGCTATAGAATGGCATTTTGTTGTTGTGTCTTCAACCAAGCAAGATAGATCAGCCAATAGGGAGAAGGCATGCTGCCATTATTAAAAGGGAGATGCTATTTTCAGTGGCCAGCGATAGCATTGCTCAGCATGGTCAGTCCAAGCCAGGGAACAAGGAGGTGATGCCTTGATTCCTGATTAGCCAGAAGGGAGGTCAGGAAAGTGTTTCAAGCAAGATATTATTTCATTAAGGGTGTATTTGAAGTTGTTCTGAAATGTACGTGTAGCCTACATGATGTGTGTTGGAAACTGTTGGCGGTGCTCAAAAGTAGAAGGGAAGTGGGGGGGGGTTTAGATAATCCCTAGCTAATTAAACTATTGAAATGCCCCCTTTCTCTCTCTCTCTCTCTCTCTGTCTCTGTCTCTGTGTGTGTCCGTCTTAAGAAAGGCCGCAGCTGAGAATGCTCAGAAAGAGTTAATTTCTGAGTGTATTCTCAACATATCCGAAACAGAAAAATAATGTACTTCAACACAGCCTTGGCTCCGTTTTAAAAAGCAACACAAACAAAGTGGCAAGCACCACGCACAACAACAATATCCTAGGCTTCGCATTGTGTTTCAATGTGTTGGGCGGAGCTTCTGGGGGAGTTTGTTTTGATTAGAGTTCGAAGTTGGCAAGTGTTGTCGAGAATGACAGACCCTGCCTTTTAATGACATAACATGTCTTTTATCAGTACGTGCTTTTGTGATGATCTATTGTCAAATATGGGGGCTTTCTGAGATAAAGTTTGACAATTTTACTATACTGTGCTTTCAGTATGATTTGAAATGCTGAGGTTATATTATCGCAAAGTTCTATGTATATTACTTTGTGGGCTACACATCCTGCAAAACAGTTGATGTTCTGACTAAACTGCAGTATGCTGCTGACTGCTTCGTCTCACATTTTTAACACGCCCAAGCCACAGTCAAGGTAGTTGTTTGAGCACTTACTGTAATCTAGTAGTGATGACCAAGAATAACATCTGGTGCAATATCACAAGGTATTTTCTGTGAGCCTTATATAATGCTTTACAGGAAAATGGCTGTACAGCACTGCTAAGTTCTAAACACTTTTGTGTAATTCCTTACAGAACTCCAAGAGTGCCCAGGGCTTAGTGGGACTACGGAATCTGGGGAACACCGTGAGTATGCACGCACGCACGAACACACACACACACACTTCTGTCAGCTGGCTACATTCTTAGTAAGACTTTACAGAGAAAGCCATTGGAGGTAGTTTTCTTAGGAAGTGTGGGTATATTAGTGCATTTTTGCTGACTCTAGTCCTTTCCAGTGTTTGTCTGTCCATGTCCACAAAGGGGGTGGGTCTTGAATTCCCAGAAGACGTTAGAACATCTGATCAACACCCACTTATTAGAACACGAACAACAGCTGCACATAGCACCTCTACATATCGCTGACCATTATCCAATTTCACAGTATCTCTTTACTTGAATATTTGCTCATGTTCTTGTTGTTGTAATAATCAAGCTAGCTGTGTGGTGGGTAATTGGTGTAGATCAAGTATTTGCAAGGCAACAGGCAGAACGACTGCTCTTAAAATAAACAGTGTATATTTGTCTGTGTACAGTAACCTATCCTCAAAGTGCAGTCTTCTCTGCTGAACTATGGACTGTGGAGGAGGACTCTGCTCTCTCTCTCTTTCTCTCGCTCTCTCTTTCTCTTTCTCTTTCAACTCCTGAGGGACTACCTCCAGATACAATCCTCTCACCTAGTAAACTGGGAGGAGTCAAGACTGTATATGTATATCTCCTATCTATCTACACCTCTCTCTCTCTCCCTCTCTCCATGTGTCCCATGACAACACGTGTGTCAGTGCCAGCAGCACTGACAGGCATGTGGTGCCTGTGTGAAGGCAACAGCACTCCACAGCAATCATTTGTGGACAGATGGTCCAGCGATGACTAATCTTCACTCATTGTGTCTGTTATGAGGACATTCTTAAAGGTTCCCTTGCCTAATTAGACTGTCCGTGTGTGTGTGTGTGTGTGTGTGTGTGTGCAGTGCTTCATGAACAGTATCCTGCAGTGTCTCAGCAACACACACAGCCTGCGTGACTACTGCCTGCACAACTCGCACCGCAGAGACCTTAACAACAACAACAGCCGCACCAAC
>JAODUE010039109.1:0-19875 GCA_027564755.1 Amblyopsis hoosieri
AGAGAGGGAGGGAGAGAGAGAGAGAGGGAGGGAGAGAGAGAGAGAGAGGGAGAGAGAGGGAGGGAGAGAGACCCACTGAGCGCGCTGGACAGGCAGAACTGAAGAGAAGGGGGGATGAGACGGTGTGTTTGGGCAGGGGAAGAAGTGGGGTGCATTTGTTTTGTGTGTCTCCTCCCCCCTCCTGATACAGAGTTACAGACGGGCATGGTGTGAGGACACCTGCCCTTTGGGAAAGGCACCGTGATACTCCCTGGATGTATGGGTTGGATTTAAACATTGTCATGCTGTGTGTTCAGGAGCCAAATAGTGTCTGACCCTGTATGTATTTGGCCTGAAACGAACAGTCTGAAAAGTTTCACATCTCTGTCACGTTGATATGTCAGACAGTAGCCCGTGTGTGTGTGTGTGTGTGTGTGCGTGCGTGCGTGTGTGTGACACCTTCCTGCTAGCAGAGGCTCTGGCCAGTCAGTGTTATGACTTGAGTGTGATTCATACTGTATGCATGTATGTATGTATTCTACATTTATTACAAGAATGCCATTTGTGGGGAGCCCCTGAATATGCTTTACTTGTAGCAGGTTCTGGAAGTAATTTAAAAAGTGTCCCGATAAGGTATTTTCTACAACACACGTCTTATAACTATGATTCCACTATGGTGATATTAATGAGCTACTGTACATGACTAACATATGGCAGCTGTTCAACACACACAAATAGATGGGTACAGTTTTAGGGCGGGGATGGCGGATTTAAAAAGAAAAGACAATCGACCACGTGAGAATAGAACAGGAAATGAACCTCCTTCTTGTGTGTTTATGTAATTTGCATGATGTTTGACTTTAATAGCCATAGTGCACATGTCTATATTGGCTCTCCTATATTGAGCTGACGCCTCCCCCCATTCTTTAAGATGGTTGCCTTGACTCATAAACGTTCATTATTCTAATCCAATCCATTTCAATCTGCTTCATTCTAATCTAATATCTGTCGGAGACATCTTTGAATAGGATAGAATTAGCCGTTGCAAGACACAATTCCCCCTTGTGTGCATTGGAATATTTATAAAAGACCCAGCGCTGAGACTAAAAGCTGAAGATAGAGACACAAGAATGAGAGAGAAAAGGTAAAGGGGAAAACAGCCTCTTCTGCCGTTTCCCCCAATTACATAACGCTGTTTAAGTATACAAGAGCGTTCTGAGGCGGAGAGGCTCTTGAAATAAGTCAAGCTGTAATTATATTTGATAAATCATAACGGGAGCCCATCAGAGGAGAGCTGGCTGTAATAAAATGATAAAACGGACAATTATGTATGGGGTGGGGAAGGGATGGGGGGGGGTAGCCCTTTAATTTCCTAAACACACTCTGGAGAGGGCCAAAGCCATTTGACAGGATGTTGAGACACATTGCCCCCACCTCAGCGCACACACACACACACACACACACACACACACACACACACACTACTTTGAATTGCACCAGTCTAAAATGGTGAAGACATTAGCAATGCACAGCAACGCTCACGCCAACGGCTGCTTCTTGGCACCTCTCTCCGTATAATTACATATTTTACACCACATGACAAACAAGCAGCGCGCTCGTTAGCATGGTCGTAATGCTCTTGTCTAAAAGCTGTAGCTAGCTGCAGCAAGCCTTTTACTACCGTATCTACTGCAACATCCGTTTCAATTGGTGGGGTGGGATATCACATGGGTTCAAACGTTTTGGGGTTACCTGGAGATTGTGTGTACATTATGTACACACACGTGTGACGTGTGTAGGGGTGCTGTACGCACAGTAGATACATAATCGATACACTATTTCTCACCATGTATTCATCTTTCAGATGAGGCAGTATATAACACCATGAAGACCATGGAGAAAAGTGATGAAGAAGCAACTCCCACTGACGTCTGATCTGATAGGACAGCGGCGTCATATTTGCTGTAAGCAGGGAAATGCATAAAGGACGGGCCCGTGTCAACATGGTTTACACACCTGTATCTACCGAGCCTTAATTCGTTTTGCATTTGAGGTGGACTTCGTTGAAATGCAAGTGTGCTTTTGGGACTGTAAGACTTTGCTGTTGAAATGTAATTTCAAATACAAAGCAACAAATCCACTTCAGTCAGACTACAAGCAGAATCCCTGTCTAGTACAGTACAGTACAGCACATTTGCACACACACAGGCGCACGCAGGCACCCTCTGGGCATCTGTTGGCCAGTAGTGGAGTGTGTATGATTATAGAGCTGTGGTCATAACTCACAGTCACATGGGGCCATGCATGATGGAAGCTGACACCCTGTGAGAACGTCACTTTAGATGCTTCATGTCGCAACCCTTCTCTCTCTCTCTCTCTCTCTCTCTCTCTCTCTCTCTCTTTTCTTCTCTGGTCTCACCCCCTCATCCCTGTAGCCTGGGGGGGTGAAACTGGCTCTGTTACACACAGACCTCTCCTCTCTTTCTCCCTCTCTCTTCTCTCACAGCTCTTCCATTGCAATCGTTTCCAAAAAAGTAAACCCATCAAAATGGATACATCTAGATTTATAACTTAACATGACACAAAAAGTATGGAAATGTGTGTTTGGTAGATTATTTCTTTGCTGTAACAACGCTTCTTAACATAAATCATAAATCGTATATCACTGGAAAGCCTAATTATTACCCTTTTAAATGGTCCCACATTTGTAAGGAACACGTATTTGTGGGATGAGCAGCAGAGCTGAGTACGTGTGTTGCACCCATGAAAAATATGCCAAATCTTCTCAGACAATGCCATACAGCGTATCTTTACTGTGGACTCTTGTTTGATGTTGTTTAGTGGATTGGATAATTGAAGTCCGAAGAAATAAGGCATATTGTCAGTTTTACAATTTATTAATTTAACAAACAGGAGCGTCAGCCTGGCACCACCTCCTCATGCTGGTCACCATGGTGACACTGCTGTGGGATGGCATCCCATTCTCCAACCAGCATGTGTCACAAGTCAGCCAACGTGGTTGTGTTGGTCACAGATAATTGGTGATTATCAAAACAAATGTCCTTTCTTTTTGTGCGTAGTGTACTGTATATAAAATGTCTAATTATCTAGAAATTGTTCACAAAAACTGCACGCAAACAAGCACACACACGCACGCACACACTTTTGTTTGCTAACACTCCAACACCATGTGTGCTTAGCCTTATTGATTGGGTGAGGAGAAAATCACTGGTATCTGGATTCACTTGGTGGACATGCATGGTACTGACAGATATTTTATTGATGAATAAACATGCTCGAGTGAAAAGAATAGTCTCATTTTAATTGTCACTTCAAACCCATTTCCATTCTTATTAAATATAGGAATGTAAAAACGACTTTTCTAGATCAGGATTTTGTGTGACACATTTTGAGCTGTGATTTGAGAATTACATTTATCGCAGAAAAATGGAAAACAGATTTGCATCCGATTTACATCTGACAATGCTTTGGGGTAAAATATATCTTCCCTAAATAAGGCCAACACTGCAGAATGAGTTGAAAAATTCCCCAACTCTAATGCTACAATGTTAAGGAGCATAATCACACACAAACACACAGAGATTATATTTACCAGAAATAATAATATCCATGTGTTGGTGATGGCTTGACCTGCCTGTCTTTGATTTGTTTCTACATTTTAATTAACACACATGCATGTGTTAGAGCAATGCTTACAGAAATGGAGGTCAGCAACAACTTGACCGACCACAGGTAATTTCACAAATGCTTATGGGATTTTCTATATTACTGTAAGTGCTCACAAGCGTACACAAATATTGAAGATAATAACACCAATGCCGGTTGGCACTATCCAGATTTATAATTGAAGGACTTTGTATTGTTGTATTTATGTACATTGTACTTTATACTGCCTGACTGTGATTCTATATCTATCTATCTTAAATGTGATTTTTTTTATTTGCTACTGTATCCTGTATAGGAAATAGGAAATAAAATTAATTATTCAATTTGACAGTATTTTTTGTAAAAGCACTATGTAAACTTTTAAGAAAGTTGCTATGCTAATAAAGTAAATGTTGTTGTTTCTTTAATTAAGAGATTTAAGGATGTGAGCAACCCCTCCCTCACCTGAGAACTCCAGAGCCCCAGCTCTGGCATTTACGATAGCCATACTTGCCCCCATCTCTCTCCCCTACCATCCTAAAAGACCCCCAATCCCGCAATCCCGCCTGCACAGTTTTCAAACTGTTCTCAAACAAAGCAAGTCAGTTTGTAGTATGAAATCAATGTGACTGTGGTGTTTTGGAGGAGACTCCATATCCACAAGTGGGGAAAAATTCCAGCTCATCCTTTTAAACAAGTACTCCAATTTCAAGAAAGCAAAATGGTCCCTGCTGCATTTACACTAGACCAGGGGGCAGAATAAGCTAGTGGTTTGGGTGGTTTGGTCTGCATTTGATCCCAGTCTAGTGAGCTTGAGCGAGATGGCTAACTCCTACCTGTTCCTACACTTGTACTGTAACTGTAAGTGTCTATTAATTACCTAATTGTAGAGAGCAATACCCATTAATATGTAAATATGATGCTGTCTAAACAGGTATCATAATGTAAACTAAAACAACTGTATATACTTACAGCGCGCACACACACACACACACACACATATGACCTTTGTCTCTACTGTGGGTGTGTGCATGCACAAGTTCACATGCATCCAAACAGACAAAACACAAGCTTGGTAATCGAAAACCTAGTCCCTTAGCTCTGTGAAACGCCCTTAAGCCTACTGAAGGACACACAGTATTCGTTTCCTCTGGCATTCCCTGTATCGCTCACACATATTCATACATACACACACATACACATACAGTGTGCAAACAGCTAATGAATTTGGACGATAAGCCACAAGAATCACCCCTCTCCTCAAATCTAGTCTAATCTAAAATTGTGTTATCTTTGCGCATTACCTCTAAAGTCTCACATCACCTCAACATACTGTTGGATAATATAATATGCCATTTCCTCTCTACAGTAACCAGGCACTAAAACAATGGAGTGAACACAGTCAGTGGAGTGGATAGAATTAATTACCGCACAATGTAATCTTAGTTTGTGCTAAGAAGGGCCTATTCTCTTCCTCACAAGACCAACCACCACATCTCTCTCAATTGCCCCCTCTCTTCCTCCATGCCTGGGTTCATCCTTTTCTCTCACTCCATCACTGTTATTCTTTGTTTGGCCTCCTTCCTTCACTGGATAACAGAGAGCGGTTATTCTAGTAACTAGTTCAGTTGCCAAGTTGAGAGACATTAAAATGGCCCATGCAGAAAGGTATAACTGGAAACAGAGCAGAAGGAATGAGCCCACCTAATGTACAGTATAGTCAAGGCTGCCCTACTAAATATAGTGAACATTCATTCTACAAGAAATATGGAAAGGTGTTATAGGTGCCACCCTACCCAAATTGCTGAGCAATTGATGCAACTTTACATGGCTGAACCAGAGGGTAAAAATAAGAGGGCATGGGGGACACGATGGTCTAGTGGCCTGGGTGTTGGGCTTCCAGCTGGAAGGTTGTGGGTTAAAACCCATGGTGTTGACATACCTGTAGGCATCCTTGAGCAAGATGCCTAACCCCCTAACTGCTCCCAGTGGTTGATCACACCTTGCATGGCAGCAATCACTGTGTGCGTGTGTGTGTGTGTGGCAAAATACTGTAAAGCGCTATATAAAATGCACCCATTTAATGCATGGTGGTTCATAATAGTATTACCTGCAGTATATTTAGATTAATAATACCATATTGTTCATGCATACTGTATTTCTTAGTGTGCTTTTATTACATTGACAAGATGCACACATGTTTATGGGTTGAAGGGTGCTTTGTCCTTAAGAGGTAGGCTCACTTTGACGGTCAATTAAGTAAGGATTTAAGTAGTTTGATGTTAATAATTCATATTTTTTACACTGTGTATTTGTGTATACATTGCAAATGTATTGAGTACAGATAAAGGGAGGTTAAGCAACAACTGGTTCACATGGATGCCCAATGCCATGAAACTCAACACATGACTAGAGGGAGGAGTTAGAGCCACTTTGCCTGCTTGTTATTTATCCTTTCCTTGTATGGCCACCACTTTATCTGACTCCAATCTACAGACATCCCAATAAGCATGACTTCATGTCAAGCCGGAGCCGGTTGCTGCTTCAGTGGGGGGGGCATGCATGACTTTGCTTCGCCATGAGGCCCACCAGAGGGGTGAGCACTTCTCACAACACACACTGACGTTAAAGAGTCAAATTAGACTATTAGAGTCAAATTAGACTATTTCATGGAATACATTAATAAAAAATCAGTCTGTTATATTTTTGACAATATTGTTGGGAGTCCAAACTCATCATAAAAACCTGTGGCAACTAGTTACAAGTCAGTTAATTTGAGTGAAAACTAATATATCATCATTCAAACCCATCAATTATAACCTCAGGACTTATTTTCAGGACTTGTGACATTTTCAGAGAGCTCGGTGCCTATTTTACGTCCGAAGGCCATTCTGTTCACTTACAACAAGGAGGTTAAACAGCCATTTGCTGGAGCATTAGTATAACTTCTGACAGACATAATTTAAATGCATTCAGGGTTATTCTTTAAGCACCTTGAATTGGATGTCCTTTAACATTGACCACTGAGAAACACCGCACCCTGTTTGCGTGTGCATGTGTGTGTGTGTGTCCCGTGCATTTGAAGCATGAAGAACAGAAAGAGTTTGCAGATTAAGGGAAACCGAGGGGATTAAGGTCATTTCCTGTCTGTAAGATGTAAATTAGCCCTGCTGTTCCACAGGGGAAAACAGAGAACATGCCTCTCACTGCACCTAAACCCATACTGCACCTTCTTACTGATGGGTGGAGCGCCTGTTATTTTGGGACCCGTCTGACTTTGTGCGTAATGTATTTAAGGCTCAGGCTACAGGCCAAGTCATAGTTCATGTCTTGTGTTTAAAGATGAACCATTTTAAGACTGCTTCTGTATGTAGTGCAAATTGACACAATTTACGGTCACTGCTAAGGTAATGCTCTATGTAATCTCTATAAACAGACATCTGCATCAGAATCTGTAGGCAGCCACACAAGAGTTTGGTATAATATGTGTCCTGATTTTCATTTGTAGTCTTATTAACCAATCACGTTTGATCAGGCTTTGGTTGCATGCAGGTAAGGAGTCCTTGTGGAGAGCATGATAACACATTGGCAGAAATGTAATCTCATCGTACATAATCAGAAAAACGATTTATCTTTTTATTTGATTTTGTTTACTTTTACTTACCTGCATCCATATGCAGATATCTGTTTATTGAGATTTGCTGAACGCAGCTCCATTCTCACATCTGAAGTTGCTAACTGGACTGTAAACAATTACCTTAGTATGCTTATTATGCGTTATATCTGCTGGCTACAATGGGACACCAGAAATATGGTCTCTTGCCCCCAGAGTCTATATTGTCAACAGTGTTTTAATGTATTAGTCCCCACTCTGTGCCACTATTGGACTAGTTTACATTTACATTTATAGTACAGTATTTAGAGTCTTTTATCCAAAGTGACTCACAGTAAGTACATTTGTCATACGCCAGTTATCATAAACAAACAACGTTCTGTTTGAGTAATGACAACATGACCTACAGTAAATCATAATAATAATAATAATAATAATAACTGCTAACAGCTTAATAAATAAGTGCACAGTTACTGTACCTCCAAATTGTAAACCACTTTAATATGATGTGCAGCAGACTATGGAAAATTAAACTGCAACAGTGCATATTCCTGTCCTTGTTCCTCATAATCTACGCAAACCGAAGAAAACAAAAACATGTAGACATGTTGGTGCTGTGTGTTTGTTTACAGTATGAGCCTTAACAGTATCATATTCTCTCTGTATGCACGTTTACTGTCATTCTTTCCCCAGTCCTCTTCTGTCCGCTAAAGGTTCTTTGCCAGATGATCAGTCATTCCCTACTTGCTTGGTGAATAAACCAATACACACACACACACACACACACACAGACTCACACGCACACACAACCGCACACACACATACACACACACAGACTCACACGCACACACAACCGCACACACACATGCACACGCATGCACACGCACACACAACCGCACACACATTTTCTCTCTCTCTCTCTCTCTCTCTCTCTCTGTCAGATCATAGACACCTTGTTTGCATAGTATTTTTAGAACAGCACATTTTATGACAACATTAATGTTGTTTTGTCCCCCCCCCCCCCCCTCTCTCTCTCTGTGTTTTGCTTGTGTGATTGTGTCTGACCGTTGCTTGTCGTTTGTGTAATGGGTACAGTGCAAAGGACTGTCTGCCAACACCAAAATAGCATCCAGTGTTTGTCTCGACTATAAGTGACAACTGCCCCCCCTCTTCCAGGCTGCACCCCCAACACTGGTCCCAGTGACATTAGTATACTGGAGCCAGTCAGGAAGTCCAACTCAGGAATGTATAGCCTCAGCCAACCAACATCAGGGTCTACACACAGAAGACAATCATACATTCATTTCCTACTATCAGTCTCTCAGTATTGTTAAAACATGTTATTATCCATGCTGCTTTTTCATTTAATTTAAATCAGACAACTTGAAGACGATCCAGGTCAGGAATAGAACAAACACTATTCTATTAAATTAGGGAATTCTTAAACGTATTCTTGCCTTTCCCAAATCCTAAATTGTATCAAGCTCAAGTAAGAAGTCGGGAGAAGAGTGGAGACATTTTCCATTGAGAAAAGCCTTTGCTAAATGCTTTTTACAATTTGCTCTAATAAATTCTAATAAAACCGATGCTATATTGTATTTTCTCTAGGCGTTTTCGACTCGAGTTGTTTCCAAGTTGCCTACATCACACCTAAACCACGCGCGTAGCTAATCTACAACACTGATTGGCAGCACACAAGGTTTACCGGCCTGAATCACCTCGATTTCCAAGCTCTCCAGACTGATTCTCGCGGCGAAGTCAAATTAAGCGCGACCATCCTGATCTCGCGAGGCTAAGCTCTTTCACTGTCTGCTACCTGTCGTTTGGTCACTGCTACATTACAAGCTACAGTACAGCTGCTCCATATCGTAGGGCACTGTGGACAGGAGCTCTGACTAAATGCCTAACATATTCAAAGTACAGGGAGTGTAGTGTCATGCAGTGGTATTGCAATGCCACCCGATGACCTCTAAGATGTATACATACTGTACACACACGGGCATCTCGCAAATCTTTCGTGATATTTTGTAAATCTTCTTTGTGATTCAAGTGGTGAATAAATAGTTCACAACAAGGGAGAAAAATATAGGGAAAAGATTCATATATCATGGGGAGACTAGACAAATTAACCTCTGTGACTTGTGTGTCACAAAAAAGCATTGACATAATATACAGTATATATGGTATATGCTGTGTTTAAAGACACAGCACATTCCCATGTGGACATTTATGAGCAAGTTGTTATGATATGTAATGGCAAGGTTTTGTAAATGCTATCAAGGCCCAGTATGCCTGTTTATAAGACAGACACGTGCATGCGTGCGCGCGCACGCACAAACACACACAAACGCGCACACACACACGCAAGGGAGATAGACAGATAGAGAGGCAGGGAGCATATCACTGGTGAGGCAGGCCAGGCAGATATACCTGAGAACCTACATGCTCTGTTTGAGGAGAGATACCTGTTGTTACCTGCCTCAGCTCCTTCTGCTGCACACGCACAAGCACGCGCACACACACACACACACACACACACATATCATGGTCTGCAGCTAAACAAACCTTACCACAGGTGTGTGTGTGGGCAGGAGGACTCTCCATCAGCATCCTGTCACACACAAGATGTTTATCCAATTTGTCAAGGTAATCTTTCCTCTGCCACGGAGAGACCTCAGCGATCTCCTCTCTCTCTCTCTCTCTCTCTCTCTCTCTCTCTCTCTCTCTCTCTCTCTCTCTCTCTCTCTCTCTCTCTCTCTCATACACCTGGGTGATGGTTCACCAGTTTGGCTTTGCCTGAAATAGAGACCCTCTCCTCCATCTTGAAGGAAGAGTTGTGTAGGCCACATGGATGTGTGCGTGTGGGTGTGTGTGCGTGTAACCCTTCACTTCTTCCAGAACCCAGCCTATGGGTGGTAACGGAATAATCTTGCTTGACTCATTCGGCTTTCTGACAGCCTAGTTTCTCTGCTAACTCTGTTTTTCTGTCAGTTAGCTTAGCTTAGCTCACCACTTAACACTAAAGCAAACATGAGCTGGTTGCTACTTGTTGAAGTAGCTGGAAACCATCCAAATACTCACTAAAATAGAATAACAAGATAATAGACACTAACTCTATCAATAATGTCAGTAAAATATTTAAACCTAAGACAAAAATAAGTGGTCATTGAGTTTACGTGACTAGAGATAGCTAGACATACCTACTGTAGATCACTCCTTGTGTTAATTAATAGAAACAATGTCACACTCACGATAAATGTCAGTTACACCAAAATTAATGTTAACCTGGAGATTTTCATGTGGACACATACACCCACTCACTAGGAATTGGTGCATTAGAACCACGCGCACACACGCACGCACGCGCGCGCGCACTCACTCACTCACTCACTCACTCGCTCACACACACGCGCACACACACACACACACACACACACACACAAAATGGCCATGAAGTAAAAAATCCTGGAATGTTGCAAAGCTGATGATTTTCTATGAATGGTTTCATTGGCCATGGTGAGGATTAGTTTAAAAGGATTGGAGGGGAATATTTACATGGTTTTAATGATTCCGCAACTTTTATATTTAGAGGTTTGGCTTATCGGCACCAATCATCTCTCAGCTCGAAAAACAAACCGCCCAGTCGAGCGACGGCACAATTACACGCCTCCGCCAAGCACACGCTGGTGTGTAGCCGCCGACAACATCAGCGGCGTTAATGTGTGACATATTAAAATGTCTGCGAGAGGGCGAGATGAAAGACTTTGGATTGGGGGAGGGAAGGGGAGAAACCATCCAAAGTTGTGAGCCCATCCCTCGTCAAACATTTTAACACTTCAAGTTATAAGTTTAGCCTGTTTATTTCAATGGAGAAAAGAGAACAGAAAGCGTCACGGAGATAGGCTATATAAAATTCTCTGTTGCACTTGACTGAAAATGCCTTGGGATCTGAGGAAATGCTCTGCCAAAATATGAAAGGGTTGTAGATTTGTTTGTGATCTACTCAGGAACTGCAGTTCCTTAAGCATGAAGGCCTTGACATGCCGGTTAACATTTTGGCAAAAACAGTTAAAGGGAACGTTTAGTTTAGTTCAGAATTTAGTACTCACAAAAAGGTTTTTCACAAGCTAGCTGTTACCCCTTACCTTCTCTGACTGAAAGATCTAATCTAATCGTTAATCGTACAGTCTTGCTCTCTCTCTCTCTCTCTCTCTCTCTCTCTCTCTCTCTCTCTCTCTCTCTCTCTCTCTCACACACACACACACACACACACACACCCACACACGCACACACACACACACACACACACACACACACACACCATATAACACAGAAAGCTCTTATCATTGTCATCTGTGTTTTGCTGTTCTGATGAATGTGTTCGGATGTTTTTCCCATTGCGCCCACACACACGCACGCACACACACACACACACACACACACACACACACACACCTGTAGTAGTAGTAGTAGTAAGTAACAAGTTAGGCAGGTTTATTTTTCCAATAGCAGCTGCTAGTTTAGGAGCTGCTACCTTAGAAGTTGCTAGCTTAGCTATATAATTTGCTACTTGGTAAACGTGAACCCACTGCTGGGCATTCCCATAGCAAACAACACACCACTAAAGTATAACAGTAGTGAATACCAGGGATGGAAATGTTTACGCTGTTTTCTATCAACATTATAGCAAACCTCTCTCTCTCAAAAGCAAGTTCAAAAAGGATTATAGCAACGGCATTAAGCCATAATGTCCCCATACCCAGAGTTCCTTGTCTTTGGTGTGTTTCTTGTTTACTTGTTTCTCTGTTCTGTCCTTATTTATTCATTTAGTGTCATCTGCACTCTGCGCGCATGTGCTCTCTGGGTCACCTAAATATTTTGACTATAGTACAAGTACATCCATTTGTGTGCCTTTTGTTGGTGTTAAATGGATTAAACTTAATTCCTTAATTTTAAGAGGATTCGGTGTCTAACACAAACTACAGTATGAGAGAGGTACAGTATACCTTGACCAAAAATACCCATATTACATTTTTTGAGATTTTTCACCCCTTATTTCTCTAAAAAATAAATTATGAAAAATATGTTTTGTGGGCCTTTAAAATAATATTGGGGGAGCATGCCCCCAGCTGCCCCTAGTAGAGGATTAGCCCCCCTATGCATCAAATTCTAACAACACAAGTCACAGACATACTGTATGTTGCAGTGAATTGTGTAAAATAATATATTTCTTTCTCTCTCTCTCTCTCTCTCTCACTCTATGGCTCGCTCCCTTCAAACAACCGCACACACCTGTTTCCCTTCGGCCAACTTCTTGGTCTATCACCACATTCTGTCTCACCTCAAGCTATCAGACATTAAGTCAGCCAACCTGTTGGAGTGATAAATAGGCTGTGGTCAGTCCAGAGCACCTTACAGCAGGATAACAGCATGTACATGTTCTGTACATGCACACATGCAATTGGTTGGAGTGAGAAGAGTATAAGAGATGTACCCATCAGATCCATGTAGAGAGAGAGTCGTGTCATCTCCGTTCACTCCAATGGACCGTTTTTTCACAGCAATGGCGGATCGTGGAGCCTCAAAACAGTTCCCGGAAGTACCCTATAAATTATATTTTAAATGTAAATCGGTGCATTTATTGAGTACGAATTACCAACATTTTTTTATTATAATTAATTATAATTAATTATAAGTTTTATATATACTGTATATATTAAATTTGCCCACCAAGCACTTCCTGGAACTTTTTCACCATAGGATTTGCCTCTCTCTGTGACCGTTGAAAAAAATGTTGAACTTCCGTTGGCGTAACTCTCTTTCCATGATTCTGCCTATTATATATCATTCTGGAATTGCCGCGCGTGGGCAGTGAATCGTCAGATGGCTGCCGCAGCACTCACTTTGTTTGCATATCTTTGACCTGAAAGTATTACTGAACTTTTACAACCCTCTATTAAAGCAATAGTACTGTAAAGCAATGTAACTATTTATTCCTTAATTATAGCCTACAGTAAAATGCTGATGAATGCTAATCATTTTTCAAAAATAATTGCTTAATCTTTAAAGTGATTTGTAGAAATGTTCCCTTACTGTACATGAAGTTTTATCCTTTTTTTTAACTTTTTTTTTTGAGAGAGAGAAATATGTCAATGGAGGTAAAGAAAATGTACTACCCTGCTCATTGTATGATGTGAATAATTACACCGGGAAGCTATCACTGGAAAGTGCTAAGCTAAGTGCTATAAAAAAATGACATAACATGACTTATCAAAAATATAAATATTATTACATTTTTGTAGCGAAATTGACTCTTAACCAAAATGTTAATGCAAAGTGGTTTATTGTTTTTTAACATTTAATTACTGTTACTACAGCACTCAGATAAGTAGTTTCCTTGGCTGTGAAGGACAGAATGGGACAATTGCGCCATTTTTCTTCTTTGTGACAGTAGTAAAGTAGGACTTTTTTTCTTATACAGTATTTCAGACAGATCTGATCGTAAACAGGCAAGAGACTAGAATGCAGTAACCCAAACTGAGATGCATATTCTGAATGGACAATATGTACATGTCCAAATAATGCTCTTAGAAAGTAAATAACATCAGAAAATAACATCTAATTTTAAATCATATTTGGAATGTTGCCATAATAGAAATAATAGTGGAATATTAGTGTGTATGTAAACTCATCATAATTGACTGCTTTGTACTTAACCACAAAATAGGCAGATCATTATATTTGACAATATAGTCCGTTCAAAGTTTTTACTGTTGAGCAATTCAGCAAACAGTAAACTTTTCACTTTCAACTGAAAATGATAGGAGGGGTAAACCTATTGGTTGTGCCAAAGCATTTCAAGCATTTTTTGTTTTGTTAGTTTCTGATTACTGTAATGAAAACAACGTATCATTATTCAATCAGAAACAGAAAAAGAGACATTTCTTTTATTGTAGAAAGCAAAAATAAAATAGGTGTCACTCACAGCATTGTACATTTCACCTCTACACGGTTTGAAATTCTTCGAAGGTAACGTTGTGTTTGATTACATGGCATTACATTAAATGCACATACAGTACTAGACATTGAGAGGCACATATGCTGCCTTCAAAGAGGCACAACAAGTGTATTACACTAGTAACTGTTAGCATCTATGCCCTCTCGAGCATTTCAGTTTGCAATGTGATGTCTGAATATCACCATGTATTGGTTTAAAAGGGCAGTGATGAGTAGAAAACAGAGTGCGTGTTAGTAGAGGGGCTTTCAGAACCTCTCAAGGCAGAGCTGTCCTGACACAGAGTAATGTAGCATGACAGCTCCCTGGATCCCGATGACCTTTGACCCCAATCAGGGTGGTGCATTGCACACACGCACGAGCACACACACACACACACACACACACATTGTTTCAAAGAAATTAGGGGAGATTACTGGAAAGGTGACGTGCATCTTGTGAGCACAGCAGAACGGTCCAGACAGAGAGAGAGGGAGAGAGAGCACGACTGTATGTCTGCGTGTCTCTCTGGGTGTCTGTCTCTCTACCGGGTGGCCACTTTGTGTCCTGCTGTGTGTATGTCAACACGTGAGACTGGCGCGTTTGTTTCAGCTACTGTCACAGATATGCTGATTTGGCTGTCGCTGCAGTGGACACTTGAAAAGCATGCAAGGAAACCCTACAAACTGTATAGGTAGCTTGCATTTGCTAACTATTAAGAAGACATGTTTGTATGCGCTGAGCCAGTGATGTTGGTGCCATTGACAAGTGAAAAGATCATCCAAATATTGTTTTATATAAGTTAAATTTTCTCTGTTGAGTTAGGAGAATGGCAGTTAAAGGTGTGAGCCATTGACGGAAAACACAAGGCTGCATGTGAACACGCAAACGCACGCAAACGCACACAAACTGTCCTCACACACATCTGTCTCTCTGTCCTGTGGTTAGTGGCAGAATGTGTGTGTGTGTGTGTGTGTGTGTGAGAGAGATGCAGATGTCCAGTGACAGTTCTCCAGCAGGGGTCATCTGGATGCAGCTGCCTTGGGGACAGGGGTCTCTCTCAGCCAAACTAACACTCCCGATCTACCCCGCCCAGAGTGTGTCTGAGAGGAGATTGTGTGGTGTGTGTGTGTGTGTGTGGGGGGGGGGAAGACAGGGGTTTGGGGGTAGGGGGAGTTATAAAAGACCCCTGGGGAGAGCAGTACTCCATTCTCACACCACAGGTAACTTACTTCCCATCACTGCCATCCCAATCTCTTCAGTCTGTCTTGGGTCAGTCTGTCTGTCTGTGTTTACTCCCTCACTGTGTCACATGCCCCCATCCTTTAGAGGCCCTAATTTAATCTAATCTAAATCACTCTGAAAAATAAAAGTGCTGCATCTTCAGTAAATTGCAGTAGTCCAGTGCAAACGACAATGCTCAAGACATTCGAGCATGTTCATATTTTTCCTAACATGAGAGAAAAAAAAAAAGGAAAACATAATAATGTATTCTAGTATTATATTCCCACTGCACTCTTACAGTATATGTCCCAATATTCTGAGTCTTAGGTCAAAGGTCACCAGGGATCACAAATCCTGGTCAATAAAACAGAACTGCTGGGTTTCCGCAAGTTATCTTACCCTTGAAAACCACCTATTACCCCACAGAAAATGGACCAGCCATTGCAGACCTTTTTGTGTAATGACACACCTGACCTTCTGAAAAGTTTCTCCTTTTTTTATCTCCAATTTTTGTATTTATGGTCAACAGTTTGTTTTGGAAGAGAACATGATGAACACCTGCGGAGAATGAGTGACAGCTCACTCTGTGGGGAAATAATACAGTACACCTGTAGTCATGGTTTTCTTATTTTGTTTTATCTGGAATGCAGGGTTCAATTGACACCACATTCACATATTATGTAATCTATTTTGTCAATACCAGCTATTTCAAAGATGACAGAATTGGACAAAAAAACACAAAAAATGGGGAGAAGTTGAGATTTCACCTTGGTGATGTTTTTGCCCAGTAAATGTTTTCTGTAATTGTAAAGTAAAATGGGTAGCTATATTATGCGGACAGGGCCATGTAACTATACAGAGCAAAGAGTGATATTGGTGAATCCGAAATGATTATTTAACACTGTTTATCAAATAGAGTATCATTTATTTTATTTAAAAAAAGAAATGCTCTCTGCAAATATTTTAAGTTTGGTGGGTATAAACCAAATAATAGTAAACGTGACGTGGATGCATTTGCATATTAGTCAAAAGAAGTTGAGATGACACCTTAACATTATTTTACTTCAATCTGTTTGAACATAGTCACAAATTCAGAATAGAAACTCTGGGTATCAGATTACATATATTGTGTACTATCATCCTTGTATATCCTCTGTGTGTTGTCTTATTTGTACCAAAACATGAGATCAGCTGGCAGTGGCATATAAGGGTTTGAGGTCTGTGTTTGTTTGTTTGCATGTGTGTGTGTGTGTGTGTGTGTGAGTGTGCATGTGTGTGTTATCGTGCTTCATCTGTTGTTTGGGTTTCAGCAGGTTGCGCAGGGCTGCCTCGAAGAGACTGTGTGATTGCCATTCATACTGCTACAGTGAGCTCATCTGATCTCTCTCTCTCTCTCTCTCTCTCTCTTTCTCTTTCTCATACACACATCCACACACACGCACACACGCACACCTCTGCTTGTACATACACATGTCAATACACAGCCGTACATAATGACTTCAATCTACAGACATAATGCATCACTTGTAAACACGTGTAAATACTGATGCAGTGTTTACTAGGGGTTCTCCGTGACCTTATTTCAACGTGTCCTCTGTTATTTTAGAAGGAAAGCAGCCTTGCATGGAGGTGTATTGTCCATGCTGCATAGTAAGTGCATTGTTGTTTGCTGACCCAGCAGGTCTATGCAACAGCTTCCTCACTGTTTTCCAGGATAGATGAAGTACATCTTGTTTGTTCTGCGGTTAAGACATGTGAAAACATATACAGGTCATCAATGTAGATCCACCACCGACACAGACAGACAGACAGACAGACAGGTTGCTTCAACTGTTTCTTGTCATTCCAGGCAAAGGAAAAAAAATAAATAAATAAGCCATTTATTTTATTCAAAAATGTCTTCTTCAACAATATGTGTGAAATTAACTTCACATGCTGTAGGGACAGGAGAAATGATACATAGACAAATCTATCGGAAAATGACACGATGGTTATAGTTGGTTTCCCCATTCACATGATTCGCTGGCAAAGGCAAAGTGGCCAACATTGCAAATAACAAATTGCCCTTGGTTTCTCCAGTCACATAGCTGAGTATTTACAATTACATTTTAAATAACCAAAGCTTCACAAATGAGTGGGAGAAGAGTGGTGGAAAGTGATTGATAGATTTGTTATTAGTTGAATATAAATGGATGTAATCTGTGGGGGATTGTCTAAGTACAATTTACCTTCACAAGGATAACTTTGACAAACATTTGAAAAACAATTAATCATGAATAAAAGTGTTTATTAATTTGTTAATTAAAGGCATTAATTACCCTTATGACTTTTTTAATAAGAGTTCAGAATTGTTCTAATAAATGATGATGTTGTTGGATAATGTACATTAGATTATTTTCTTTATCACTGATTTAAAGTGTCGCTTTGAGGTGAAGTATTACACAGATAAAATAGTCCCAGTAAATATATAGACTTGTTCACTTCAACCGGTACATACAAGTTTATTCAATAGGATAATCCCCTTGAGATGTGCCATCTCATTTTCAAGGGGGTCCTATACTATACTTGTGGCATTTTGCTGGCATTACGGTACAGTTTGCATTGTGTTATGCTATTAGAGCGTATTACCGTTATTACTTCCATTCTGTTGTATGACAGCAATAGCTGTAACGGTGCTGCTCCTGATTCTACTTATTACGGACAAGCACAAGAATGTGTGCCTTTATGGTTGTTGTTTCTTCTCCTGTAAAGCACTTTGGTGGACTAGGGTCGTTTTAAATGTGTTATATAAATACATTTGACATTGAAATAGTGCGTTTTAAAGATGAAAAGGCAACAAGAGAAGAACTAGCACTTTACTAATATTATTTACAATATTACTGTAATAAAAACATGTTTATCACCGTCATCATCATAAATAGGGCTTTTTGGGCCAATAAGGAAATACTCTCTTGTTACCTATTTACGTTGCTGTCAAAGTGCTGGTCAAACTATGTGCTGTGTATGGCTCTGACATGTTTCTCAGGTGAGTAATGGGTTTGTGACAGGCATAATAAATAAACATCTCACCGATAAGTTAGGCAGGGTTTATAACCAACTTCAAGAGACATAAAATCCCTGGTTTGACAAATTGCCATTATTCTAATCCAGCTATCATTTAACCTGATTTCATTACTCGCCCACAGCCCTGCTGTGTGTCATGTACGTGTTAACGTACGTGTTGCCAGGGGTGATGTGTGGTTTGGAGGGGAAGGGGGAGGAATATCACCTCTCAACCTCCATCATGCCGCCAGATATAATGTTACCATGAGAACTAGTCCAAGCTTTTTGACAGCCACCCATTAAACCCATCGTGACCTGGTAATTAGCAGGAATCACACACACACAAACACACTGGTTTCCAGCTAATCCCACTTGGCTATAGGTCAATGGACAGACAGGTCCGTAGCTAGACATGTATGTGTAAGGAAGGCAGACAGACAAAAAGATAAGCTGTCAGACTAACGTCAAAAATACAAGGAGGTATATCAAAGGTGTGACAGGTATGTGCCCATACCTGTTGTTATGTACACAAGGTGATCATGAGCAGGGCAAGGGAGGGAGTTAGAAATGGAGGTTGGTTGATTATCTTTTTTTTGTTTTTACAGAGCCACAGGTAAGATGATATCTACTGTAGGTATCAGGCAGAATGTCGACCAGCAAGGCATGAATGCCAAGGAGCAAAATGAACAGACAGGTTGTGGTTTTATTAAACAGGTTACATGGAAAGATGACATATTGAATTTACTGTAATAAACAAATCACTCCAGAATTACTGTATTTCTGCAACTACAGAAGAATAAACATATTTGTATTGCCTATGGTTAGATAGATAGATAGATAGATAGATAGATAGATGTATTGGATGGATGTATTTACTGTTGAGGCACCGACTGTGACAACAAATTCCTCCAGAAGCACAATAAAGAATCTATTTAAGAAATTAATTGACAGCCAGATGCAAATGACGGTGTTGCTGGCAGGCTGAGTGGCAGGCACTCTCCAGCCCCCCTCTTCCCCGAGACGTGCAGGTAGGAGGTGGGAGAAACAGGTGAGAAGACGGCCAGACAGGCTGGACAGCCCCCCATTCGCTCTTAACAGCTGTAATTATTGAATTAGCCTGAAAGTTCAAGCAGAGGCCTCCTCGCGTTTCACATGGAGGATAAGCCTCACCGCAGAGCAGTAAACTTTCTCCTTCCAACCTCAAATCAGCGTGCATGCATGTGTGTCTGTGTGTGTGTGTGTGCGTGTGTGTGTGTGTGTGTGTGTGTGTGTGTGTGTGTGCACGCGTGAGAGAACGAGAGAGAGAGAGAGAGAGAGAGAGAGAGAGAGAGAGAAAGAGGAAAAGAAAATAATATAT
>JAODUE010039128.1:0-19872 GCA_027564755.1 Amblyopsis hoosieri
TGAGGTGACGTTCCACGTCCCCAGAGCCAGCCTCTGCCGCCCGGGTCTGGTCCGTCGAGGTCCCCGACCTTCGCTGCTAACAGTTTGTAAATTTAAATAGTTTTTAAATGTACACATTAGATCTTCACAGGCCAGTTATCGATTTTTCTATTAACTGTACTTAACTGTACCAAATTTCATTTTCAAACTGCTTCATATCCCTCTTGGTGATAAAAGTTAAATCTTTCCTTTCATATTTAGTTGTATTCATACATCGCATTTGACAATTTTCTTGTAACTAAAGAAAGATTATGATCTGGTGTACTTTTAATTAAATTTTACGTTTTGAATACGTGACCAACATAGATTGTTAAAATAAAGTAAAGTTTCTGAAAATTTGATTATACTTGTTGGGTTGTCTATGGTCAGGTGAAATTTGTTGGCAATATGTTAACTTCTTCCGTTTTTAATCCAGTGAGTTTAGATTGAAATCACTCCCCCCCCCCTTACATGTTTCAGGACTGAGACAAGTTATCAGAAAAGATCCTTTTCAGTTGGTCTGTAAAGTAAGATTATATTAATTTACATTTCAGGCTAGTGTAATAGTAACACATTCCAAAGCATCATTTGGCAGATCAGTTTGTTTAGATTTAATGCCTTCTTTAACAGATCAACACCACTCCTTCCATGTTTATGATCTCACCCATTGTTAAATTGGTTGTAACCATAGAACTGGTTACAACAGCATTGTGGCACCCTAAACGTACATATGTATAGTATAAAAAAGGAACATTTTAACTTTAGGCCTACAATAAAATAAAAAGTTTGAATCCTTGAATGCTCAGCTAGTCGGGATCACCCCATCGACCATCTCTTTTAGGGAATGTGAAATCTGTATGAAGCTGAAATGGTGTTCTGATCAAATCACTGTTTGACAAAGGTGGGTTGTGTAACTGAGTATTAGGCTACTGTTATGAACTAGTCTTAATTTTCATTAGCAATACATTGTAGGCCTACATCGATTGTGCTACTACAAGGATCAGGAACAAAAGGATCTAGGAGTGTTCATATACACAGTAATTAAACATTACTCCCAAAATTTAGAACTAACAGATTGAGGGTGGGTATCTTCCATTACCTGCAATGTATTGAGCAGATTTAGTTGGCTAAATATCTGAGCCATCCATAGGTTTTAAATTGCTTGAATCATTATTTGCACTGCAGATATTTAGGCTGTTTGTAATTGTATGCGTTATCAAGTAGCCTGTGTTTTGAAGTGTGCAATGACCCAGGGACACTTAATGCAATCAAATATTTGTTTCATGGGTTTTATTTACACGTCAAGGGCATAACATTCTGTAGCATCACATTTGTTTAATTGGCCACCTTTTCATCCATGGCTCTCATCCCTGAGGAGCAAAGACAAACATTAGTTTGGGGTAAAATGTCTTTCCTACCAATAACTGCAGTCACTTACAGCTGATGGGTCCAGCGGTGAGAGGCATGGCAACTTCAGATGTGGCAGCAGAACGAGATACCCTTCTTGAGCAATCCTGTGTTGGTGGGGCAGAGAAGATGCATTAGGTGAACCGAGAACATGTAATGGTCTGCGTGTACAAGCTGCTTCACGCATGTTGAAACATCTGCAAGACTAACCTACAGTCACAGAAGATTACTGTGGCGCCGATTGTGACATGAGCGGGTGGAGTGTGACTTACGACTGTGCAGAGGGTGGCCCTGGAGTCACACAGGCTCAGGATGCAGTGGAGGTACGAGTCTCTGAATTCCCCATGGAACAGAACGACCTGGGCAGTGAAACTAGCTTGCAGGGATGAACCGTTCTCATCCACTTTCACATGTTGATGGTCATTAGGACACCTGGGAGAGAAAGGGTGAGTTACCACAACATCACAATTCTATTTCACAGTAATGCTTTTAGAGTTGGTTTCCAATTAAGTTACCGCAGAAGGTTAGCAACAACAACCTGTTCTGAATGAGGATGCATCGCTCCAGGTCCGCATGGTTGGGGGTGAGTGTGGTATAGCAGTTTTCCAGAAGCACCACAAATCCTGGATCAGTCTTGCTTACAGACACACCCACATACAACGCAGAACCCACTGGAAGGGTGACTTTGCCACCTGGGTAAGGCTCCGTGTAGTTTGAGTTAAGAAAGAGAGACATGGAGGCCATAAAACCACCTCCAGAAATGCCAACCAATCTGTGAGGTAGAAAGCAGAAGATGTCAGTCAAATAAAAGTTAACCCCCCCCCCCCCATCTAAAATTTAATTGAGGTAGTTTTTCCCATTACGTGACCGTAGGAAAATAGATTGCATCATTTCAATTTCAGAAACTGGGTATGCCCATTATGTAGGAGGAGAGAATAGCATGAGCCCATCAAGGAATGCCATCCACCCCATAATGCAAGTGTAATTTCTGACAAATTGAGTGAGCCAACATATAGCAAATTTATTCTACAGCACAATATGGTATAGACAGTTATTTTCTTTGCAATTTAACTTACTGTATAAAAGACCCAATAGCCACAGTCATGCCATCAGTATCCAGAGGATATATGCAAGAGAAGAGCATGTTCCTGGGCATCACCGAGGACACATTAGACACAGGAAAGACCAAGAGACTGTTGGAGTAGACTGCATGAGTGCTGTTGGTCTGTGAAAACAAGGTTAAATGAGTAGGGCATTTATGAGATAGCTAGTAAATTAACATGCTACCCCCCCTAAAGACAAACATTCATAGTTGATTTGGGGACAAAGGACATCTAGTTCTGTACTGTGAGGTTGCTATAAATATGAACATGAGCCTATGCAAGTTATTAGGCCATCACCTTCAGTGTGTTTCCACATACGCCTGCTCTGCGTTCAACTTCGTACCACACTATTCCACCATGCTGGGTGAAGTTGGAGCACCGTGGATCGGCAAGACGACCAGAAAACGCATCCAAACCATAGAATTCCAGATTTGCCAAGTCAAGTCCAATTAGCAGGCGAGTGCTGCCACATTGGATGCGAAACAAATCCTGTGGGCCAAGATCTGAATAGAAAACACTTTAGCATGGAAAGTAGCGGACAAGGAACAGACCTTGCAGCATTGCATGAAAACACTCACCTTCACATACGACACCAGCATCATCACTATGAAGACAGTTGTGAGAGCCAAATCCTAAATGTTTGCATTCTGTGATCAGGGACTCATTTCCATGACAGTTGACATCATCCAACCAGATCTGTCCTTGGCCCTGACCGAAGTAGGTCGAGTTATCCGCTCTCAAGGCCCTGCCACATCCCACTTGTCTACACACCACCTGGACATCGTTAATGTCCCAGGAATTATCACATACCGTCCCCCACTGGCCCTGGTGGAAGATCTCCACTCTGCCAGCGCAGGAGTTGTTCCCTCCATTGACTATGCGAATATTCCCTTCGGCTGCTGGGTTGGGGTTAGAAGTGGATGAAACAGCAGTTGACATTGAGTGCGATGACCGAGATGTTAGACCGGCACTGTTGCTTGCTGGGTGGAGGGTAGAAGTGGACGCCACATCAGTTGGCATTGAGTGTGATGACTCAGATGCACTGTTGCTTGTTGGGTGGGGGACGGAGATCATTGATGCAGTAGAGTTGGAGGGTGAAGATCTTGATTCAGTTGTTGGAATGGTGCCGTTGCTTATTGGGTGGGGGACGGAGGTGGTTGATGCAGTAGAGTTGGAGGGTGAAGATCTTGATGCAGTAGTTGGAATGGCACGGTTACTTGAAGAGTTGTTTGGGTGGGGGACGACTGACTCAGTAGTTGAATGCAACGATTTTTGAGAGACTGTTGGAATGGCACCATTGCTCATCGGTTCTAAATTCCAGTAAGAAAGAAAACACATTTACAGACCATGTCATTATTCAAACACTGCATACCTATATAGTTTTGAGTCTACAGATCGAGTAATAGTCGGTGTATGAATACACTTACCTTCACATATGACACCAGCATCCTCACTATTAAGACAGTTGTGGGAGCCAAATCCTAAGTGTCGGCATTCTGTGATCAGGGATTCATTTCCATGACAGTTGACATCGTCCAACCAGATCTGTCCTTGGCCCTGACCGAAGTAGGTCGAGTTAGCCGCTCTCAAGGCCTTGCCACATTCCACTTGTCTACATACCACCTGGGCAGCGTTAATGTCCCAGGAATGATCACACACGGTTCCCCACTGGCCCTGGTGGAAGATCTCCACTCTGCCAGCGCAGGAGTTGTTCCCGCCATTAACCAAGCGAATATTCCCTTCGGCTGCTGGGTTGGGGTTAGAAGTGGCTGACACAGCATGTGATGACTCAGATGTTGGAATGGCACTGTTGCTTGCTAAATTGTTTGTTGGGTGGAGGGTAGATGCAGTAGAGTTGGAGGGTGAAGATCTTGATTCAGTTGTTGGAATGGTGCTGTTGCTTGTTGGGTGGGGGACGGAGGTGGTTGATGCAGTAGAGTTGGAGGGTGAAGATCTTGATGCAGTAGTTGGAATGGCACGGTTACTTGAAGAGTTGTTTGGGTGGGGGACGGCTGATTCAGTAGTCGAGTCCAACGATCTTTGAGAGACTGTTGGAATGGCACCATTGCTCATCGGTTCTAAATTCCAGTAAGAAAGAAACCCTCATTGAAACAATATTTAAAGAACATGTCAATATTCAAACACCGCATACCTATATAGTTTTGAGTAATAGTCAGTGTATGAATACACTTACCGTCACATACAACACCAGCATCCTCAATGTGAAGACAGTTGTGGGAGCCAAATCCTAAATGTCTGCATTCTGTGATGAGGGATTCATTTCCATGACAGTTGACATCATCCAACCAGATCTGACCTTGGCCCTGACCGAAGTAGGTCGAGTTAGCCGCTCTCAAGGCCCTGCCACATCCCACTTGTCTACATAGCACCTGGGCATCGTTAATGTCCCAGGAATGATCACACACGGTTCCCCACTGGCCCTGGTGGAAAATCTCCACTCTGCCAGCGCAGGAGTTGTTCCCGACATTAACCAAGCGAATATTCGCTTCAGCTGCTGTGTTGTTTGTTGGGTGGGGGTTAGCTGTGGATGACACAGCAGTTGATATAGAGTGTGATGATTGAGATGTTGGAATGGGACGGTTGCTTGCTGGGTTGTTTGTTGTTGGGTGGGGGATGGATGATTCAGTAGAGTTTGAGTCTATAGATATTTGTAGGGGTGTTGGAATGGCACCGTTACTTGCTGGGTTGTTTGTTGGGTGGGGGGTGGAGATTGACAATGCAGTCGTTGAGATGGCGTGTGTCAGTCTTTGTGAAGTTTGATTGGCACCGCCGCTTACAGGTCCTGATAGAGATGAACATATTAGACCCTTAAGCAAATACGAACATTTTAGTACTCAGAACAAAAATAACAAAGCTCTACTGCATAACGAGATGCATCACTGAAGAAGCCACCGAAAGAATAATGAAACAGTACAGTCAACAGGAATCATAGCTTCAAGTGTTACTAATGGCTTCAAGGACAATATAGTAATTCTGGAAGAGGATAGCTAGCATTCAACAAGTTACATTCCCAGATGAAATATCCTGGGTTCCAGCAGGAATTTGAGGAGTATACCCAACCCCTACCTGCACTACACTGAAATTTCTCAAAATATCATGCAGTTACTGTAACAAGTTGGCCTCCTGTAACTTTAACTAAATGTTTGTGGCACCGCTTTAAAGCTACATCGTAAAGCCAAGCATACGAGGGTCTCTTGCTCACCGTCACAGAAACAACCAGCATCTTCTTCGTGACTGCAACTGTGGTTTCCAACTCCACTGTGGCGGCATTGGGAGAGCTTTGAGTCACTGCCTGTACACCAGACGTCATCCATCCAGATCGGACCGCTGCCCTGTCCGAAATAGGCAGCCCCTGGCGCTGACCGCGCCATGCCACATCCCAGTTGTGCACACACCACCTCAGCATCGTTAATGTCCCAGGAGTGATCACACACCGTCCCCCACTGGCCCTGGTGGAAGACCTCCACTCTCCCAGCGCAGTCGTTTCCACCATTGGCCAAGCGGACCTCCCCATCAGTTATATTGGGTGGTGTTTGAGACTCCATCACTACCCCCTCTGAAAATTAAGTCAAAGGTACGTTTGTGGCTTTATTAATTCTTTGAATCCCAGACATTTGTCCTCTCAACTACATGCAGGAGCCGTCTGATATCCACAGAAGCGCATGGGTTCAGGTCACAAGTACTTTACCACTGGTTTGTGACAAGCTGGGGAACTCTGAGCTATTCAGTATTGTCAGTGTTAAGAAAGCTGTAGTTTAACACCACATGTCATCAAGTATGTAGTGCAGTAACATAGTCTACACATTGTGTAGTTTGACATTGATAGTCCTTAGCCAGAAACTGTTGCCACACGGGAACTTAACAGCTCGTGTACATTTGACATTATGAGGCAGCAGGCATTCATATGACCCAGGTTTCGTCAGACCAGAGGTGTCACAAGGCTCATGGAACAGACACTTTGTGGCCACTCGTCTGTAGTGAGGACTAAGATCCTTGGTGACACCAAAGTATTTTCGTGTAGTTCTATAATATAGCAGGTTAAGCCGTTGCCTACGAACCCTTCCTTAGACACGAGAAGGCTTCACATACAAAAAGGGTGCCTCCTTTCTCTAGCCTGACATCAGTTTAATATACTATTCCAGGTAAATACATTTTCAGACCAAAGAGATCACCATCTAGCGGTTCAGAGAGATTTAATTCCCCAGGGCTAAATATATTTAATCTTATGATAAAAGGATGGTAATATATTATACATGATTTTAAATTTGAGAGCATAGATTACAAGAGCATGATAGAAGAGACAGATTGATGGTGTTAAATTACAAGAGTGAATGCCATTTAAAAATAGAAACCACCCCACCTACCATGCCTGCAGATATAATTAAACAACCTTCAGTAAATGACTATATGGAGCACTTTTAGTAGGCAATAGTTTACCTGAAACACAGCCTTGTAAAGTTTGGCGAAAGAAGAATAAGAGCATGATCATAGACATCCTCATAATTAACGACATTCTATAAAAGGAAGGCCTGTTGATAGAAGACAGAAAACGTTAAGACATTCAGTCAACTTTGCCATGCATAATGTTGCATACAGAAGCTAGTGTTTGACAAACCGGTTATATAGAACATTGTTACTCAATTAAGCACCTACTTACCCACAAAGATGCTGCACTGGAATGCCCTGCTGCATTAGGAATTTATAAGCGTATGTTTGTTGGTCGAAATATTGCAGGGATGACAGGACACGCAGGTGTTTGTTATTGTAATTAGCAACCAGCGTAATTGGCTGAGGACATGAATAAAAGGGAAATCACCAGGGGTGCGTTCAGTGGACTGAATGTTCTGAATGTTCAATAAGCTTTTTCACTGAACAACCAGTTTCCTCGAAAACATTCAAAGGTTCTTGAACTACTTTTAATGCCGTCTGCTCCGTTTAAGTGTTTCTTAGTGACGTGTAGAAAAGAGCCGCATATTTACCTGGGTGTTTTATCTATTTGTTATTGTGAATATCACTATTTAATACCATTACAAAATGTTGGGTTTATTACATCTTTCCACCTTAATTGTATGCCATCTAATTCTGATATGAAATACATTCTGAAAACGATGTTGACACAGCTATTACGGACATATCCTTCAATTGGAACATTGCGCTATGCCCTGACAGAAGTGGTTAATCTGTAGCCTACTGTTGAAACACAACAATCTAATGAAGTAAAACACAAATGATGGCTTTGTTGTTATTAGCCATGTGAGTGTTGTTCAACCCACATCCTATAGACAAGACAGCTCAACTCCTCCCTGTTGTAACTGCTGTTCAGTCCACTGGTTCGCGTTCATTGAACTTTTAGCAAACGTCCCACCATCCTGAACACAGGACAGGTTTGGTCAGTGGTTGCTCTAGCCGGCAGGTGAGGTCTCGCTCCCACGTGACATGCTCCATCGTGGCCAACAGTCTACTTGAGAAAGTTTGACATTGGCCCAATCTCAATGTCTGCCCTAAGCCCTCAAGCCCTGAACCCTCACAAACTTTAGTGACGATCTTAAAACATAAAAAAAATTAAAAGATAAAATACAATTTAAATAATTGCAAATTACATTCAGTCGTCTGGTAATCTTAAACAAAGTAGTATAGCGGTTTACAAGCAATTCCTTTTTTCCCCCCTATTAGTTTTAATGAGTTTATTAGTGCATCAATTTCCCAAAGAAAATGTTGTAAACATGGAGTGGATTTTGCACATCTTTGTTTGTGAATGTAGAACTTTGCTATAAGAATCATAAAATGTATCACAAATCTAAAATTGAGATCATTGTAATCAAAGTATACTATAATATCCTTTAAAGTAAATTAGCAATTTTTATTTAAATGGTTAACAATGTAAGTAGACAGATCTTTCCAAAATTATTAAACCAATGCACAATAAAAAATAGAGGTATTAATGTTTCCTCTTCTTGTTTACAAAAAGTACAGACATTTGAAATATCAACGTATTTTGCAATAATTTAATTTACAGGATACATTTTGTGAAGCACTTTGAAATTAACTTCTCTAATTGCTCATACAATATTTGAAAGGTGACAACCATGCCTTTTTTGAAATTATATTATTAATATGTGAATTCCAAAAAAACTTGCCGGGGGTGAGGATGCATGTCAATCAAACTACCTTAAAGAACACTCACTGCTAATGTCAGTGAAATACATTGTTTGGCATGAGGATGAGAGTGTGCTTGAATATTTCCAAAAATCCTCTCTTGCACACTTATTGCCAGTGTGCCATTAAGCTACGTGTGCCCATAGTGGCAATCGTGCCAAAGGTTGCTGACCCCTGCACTAAGCCATGAGAGAGTACTAAATATAAAAATTATCTAATATAAATCAAGTAGGCTACATCATAATTGCTGTAACATTTTTTGTTGTTTTAAAACAACTGGTTATAGTTACATTTTCAGCAAGGATACCACAAAACGTTTATCCAAACAATTTATAAAGTTTCCATAGCAAAATTGACGGACGAGCGCCCGCTGATCATGTCCCGCAGAAGCAGTATGTGCTTTGATACAGTACTAAACCTAAGGCCTATATCTCTTTGTCGCCACCTCGTGGAATAATTATTACATTGCTGATTATTGTAAGTGAACGCGTTAGTTTTGTTTAACCCGGAAATACTATTGTTTGTATCTGTATGCAAAAAAAAAAAAAAAGATAATTTTCCACTTCATCGCTTTCTTTAAATTAAATATTTTAGTGTATCAGTAGATTCAATTCGGTAACTACGAGCATTACGCTACTCTCCAACAGTGGCCCGTTTCTGATTATGTAACGTGTTATGCAATGTAAAGTGACTGACAGTGACAGCGTGAATTGTTGCAGCTAAACTTCTGCTAGCCTGCTAGGGCTAATCAGTCAGATACGGCAGTCTCTCATGATCACTCAAGGTACAGATCTTAAAGGCATTTGTACCTAACAGATTTGTTGTTTTATTTAGTTGATCCCATTCTTGCTTGTTATAATGGCTTTGGTAACGGCGACCAGAAGACTGCTTCACTTAACGTTACCCGGACTGAAAAGTTCTCAACGGGCAGTAGCTGTCATTTCAGCCCGTAACACAGCCTCCTCGCCGGGATGTCTACTGTCACTGCCAAGTCCGAAGAACAGCTTCGCCTGCGTCCGCCAGAGGGAATTTACCACATGCACACAGCATCTCAGGTCAGTAAAGAAACGGCTATCGGCAGTTTTTGCTTTAATCCTTTTTGAACAATGCTGTTTAAATTATATTATTGTTCGGCACAGCTTTTGCGTTATACCGGAGCCTATTACCAGAATGGAATTTGAACAACTTTCCCCATTGTACGTGTTTTATGTTTTGAGCCCTGCATGTTAAAAACAGATTCACTGTTTTTTGGCAAACGTGTAAACGGTCTGTTAGTTGTTTTAAGATGACATCTCAAAGGGAGCTTTGCGGGGCCATGAATTGAGGACTTGTACTCACCAAGGCCAGAACAATCTATCTAGTTTGATAGTATTTATCCAAATACAAGGTTTTCCCCAACGCCAAGCTTGACGAGGCTATGTAGCAGATAAGATTGTGCAACAAATCTGTTTTGCTGTTTGAGTTGAAGGTTTTGGTTAGACTAGGCTGGCCTTAACCAGCCTGACATCCATCACACATCACAAGAAGTTACTGTAGTTCTGGCACTGTGTCTTGTCCACAATGTCCCTATAGCAGGGTCTGCAACCTGCAGCTCCTATGCAGCTCAGGAGCCCTTGTACAGTGGCTCTCTGTGGCTTTGACAAACATTATAGAACTTAATCTTGGTTTTTAAAAGGGGGGCTTCCACACACACTTAATTCATTCCAGGGGGGCTTCCACACACACACAAGCACACACACACAACATTGCCATCTATCTGTACATTTACGTGCAAACCATGTTTCAATTGATTAGTAGTTGGACAGCCCATACAAACTGCTGCCAGTGAAGGCAATACAGTAGCAGCTCTACTGTAAACTGTGCACACACCTCAAGCACTCGATTGGCTTCCAATCTGAACTTCCAATCTGAAATTTACCAGATATCACACCAAAACCTTCTGGCTAAGCCATTTGTCATCTGATGACAAATGAATTGATTGATTGTTTTGCCGTGATGACAAATCATTATGGAAAAGCTAATGTTTGGCCTTTCAATCACTTATCCAACTGTGCCATCATATTACACAGGATTCACCGGCTGTTCTACTAATCAATTTACATCTTAATCTTTGTTTCCCTTTCATATTAAAGCAATCATATCTTCTAAGGTGTTCATGATCAAAATTAATCTAGTGCTTTTATTTAATTTATTTTTATTATTATTTGTAGTATTATTATTATTATTATTATTATTATTGGGCTCTTTATTAAGTAAATTAGCTGAAAATATGTCGTTATCACGAGAGAACAGCATATCCTTTTCTAGTGATAACGACATCATTCATTTGTTATCACCGGAAACAGTGCATCATTTTCTTGTGATAACAAATTCTTATCACGAGAAAAAAGGAGTCAAAATAAAATGTAAATTAATGGCACTTTAGGTCTTCTAAATAATAATAAATCTGCTGCCTGTAAACTAACATGTTAGTGGAATATTGATTTTAAGCAAACATGTAAACACCTTAGTAGGAATATTGTCATTTTTGGGAATAAGGGCAATATTTTATATAAACGAGTCAAATGCTTTGTGATCTGCTATCTGCTCTGGTTTATTTGTATTCTGGCATGAGTTTGGTCGTCTGTCGAATCTGACATTAAAACACGTTTGTGTGTACACTTTAGCTTACAGTAGGCTTAATGATATTTTCCCTTGATCCAAACAATGTTAGATTGTTACAGGAGTGCTATGAATACTTTTTTTAAGTTAAGTGAACTACCATGTCTAGCCTAAACTGATACTGCGACAGATGTTCAAGCCTGTGCATGTGTTTGTAGCCTCCTTGCTAGCGCACAAGATGCAGGCATCACACTAAACCTGCTCCACTTGCTAGGAAGGATATGTTTACAATGGTTGTGTCAACATATTCAGATAGATTCATATCTGAATGAGACGGCATGCATTAAACATGAAATAAGTTGTAATGAAAGCGACACTTGATAGGCTACTGGTACTTGTAGTGATGACGACAAATACGAAACCTTAACATGTTTCACATACGCGGCTACAATTATAATACACGTCATCACGCCCTTTAAACGCAGCAAACGTCTTTGAAAGTAGTTCAAGAACGTTTTCGAAGGAATGTGTTCAGTAAAAATGTATTTGAACATAGCAAACGTTCAGTCCACTGTGCATGCACATAACTGTACACAGCTAAAACAGGGTTGTCAATGTGCATCCCAATGGCAGACCAACTTTGAGCTTTTTGTAGTTGTTGATTTTCAAAACAGGGTTCTTTTTGTAGATAGCGCTTGTTGCAACTCGTATTAAATCCTACGCTACAGTGTCATTTAAGGAACTTTGTGTCCCTTGGCCTTCACTTGAGTGACAAGAGAAATGGACTTCATCCCAGAGACACAGCCACAGTGTTGCACGCATGCTCCATGCAAACATGAACTTTGCTCTGCCAGATGACCTCTAGATGACTGTGGAAGTCCGTGCCACCACAAACCCTGTACAACTTTGACCCAAATCTGACCTGTCTCTTCTAATCATGCTGGTTAGCTTGTATATTAGTAACTATATAGTCTGTCAAAAATGACCTGCGCTGCCAAGAATGATATAACTGTGTAGTTGTAGCATGTTATTGTACACCTTTTAAATGTAATCGTAAGTGTTGGATTGTGGCCTGCTTACTCAGACCTGACTCAAGTGAATCGGGAGTGACAAACTTCTGCTAACTAGAAATAATAGCCTGCACCTATATTATATTGTAGTTTTTTTTTTTTTTTTTACTTGTTAAGTTGTTAATTTGAATTTCTAAAGTTTTGATTATCTAGATGTGGTTGTTAAATTTGTATCCTACTACGAAACTCAGTTCTTTCTAGATACATTTGGTTGTCATATAGAGTCTGTTCTCAACCCACTACTTCTTAATGCTTAGTTCAAATGAACAGAATCACAGTGTATTCAATGTGTCTTATCATTCCTTTGCTGAGGATACACAGTGGACTACTTATCCCCTGATAAACCTTAATCCTTGCACATAAGCTTGTTACTTGTGTTCACCACAATAAAGTCTTACATTTGTTAAATACAGTCTCCTCCAAAAGCATGGGAACAGCAAGGCTAATAGCTTATTTTTTGTATTTTGTTTTTTTGCTATACACTGAAGACAATAGTTTGAAATCAAAAGATTTACATTAATCCCAAATGTCAGCGCTTATTTGCTAATATTTTCATCAATATGTGTTAAACAAGAAGCACCTTTTGCACCAGACCACAAACATTATTTGGTGAGAAAGTATCAAAACGGGAATGACAGTTCTTTGTTATTGCATGGGTCCTTTGGAGAGGTGCATCTGTGTACTGAGTAGGTCTGGCCACCAGAGGGCAGTGTCTGTATAGAAAGCACCACAATGCTGATCGTTTTGATATTGCTGCCAGATTGTCACAAACCCATAGAAAGCTTTCCATGTCATTGCATTATTTATTGTGTCCTCTAATCTGCTGTATAGGGGGATGGGGGACACTTTAATGACATGTAGATAACTGTGTGTGTGTTTTCAGGTCAGATAACAAGGTGACTATACACTTCATCAATAGAGACGGTGAGAAGATAACCGTGAAGGGCTCTCCTGGAGATTCTCTGCTAGACATCGTCATTGACCAAGACCTAGACTTTGACGGCTTCGGTACGCACGCACTCAATTTGCCTTGACCTGCCATGAGTGTTAAGGCAACATCGCTTATACACACACGGACACCTGAACTTTGTCTTTTACAGTGTCTTTTATTTCACATTTAGGTCAGTGTGTTTTCTCCTTAACTTCTCTCATTCAGCCTCGAGGCATTTCTTTCCTTTTTGTTTGTGTTCTCTCAACCTTAAGTTCTATAGCTGTTTTGTTTCTTTCCTTTACTGCTATTCATTCTTTCTCTCGTTGCTTCCGCTCCAGGTTTTGTGTTCAGCTGTGTTTTGTACTGGCGCCGTAAAACCTAAAGCCGCATTTGTGTGTCACATGGGAACAAAGACAATAATAGTATTTAGTGTATTTATTCAATGGCAACCCGTATTCTCCATTTGAAAACTCTCTCTTCCCTCCCCCAGGGGCGTGCGAGGGGACACTGGCGTGCTCGACATGCCACCTGATCTTTGACGAGGACGTCTACAAGAGTCTGGGTCCCGTAACGGACGAGGAGATGGACATGTTGGACCTGGCCTATGGACTCACTGATACGTGAGTGCATAGGCCCCATAGTGGCCAATGTGTTATTGCGTGTAATAGTTTTCAATCATTGTTACGCCCACTGACGTTCTACAATATTTGGTTAATTCAACTTTAACCTGCTTTATTATGTCTTTTAGCCTACTGTTACTAACTAGCTTGTTCTTTTCCACACATTTCTAATTAAACTGTGATAAATAATCATATAATAGTCATGAAAATGTCTGAAAACATTTTCTAACAAAGCAATTGAACTTTCCCAAGCCCCGCCCTGTTTTGCATGACCTCCAATAACAATTTAGCATTTTTTTGAATCTGACAGAACCTTCCAACTGTCTATTTTGCTGTAATAGCTTTCTATGGTGTTTTGTCCTACCTAGTTACAGTAACTAGGTAGGACAAGTGAAAGGGGCGTGGCTTGGGAAAGGTAAATTGGTGGTGACTGAATATTTGTAAGTGATCTCATGTATATAGTCCACTTCATGCAATGTGATTATTGGCGAATGAGCGTCCCTCCTTTCCTTCATTGCAGTCTATTCTGTCCTCCAGGTCTCGTCTGGGTTGCCAGGTCTGTCTGACCAGGTCCCTGGAGGGTGTGGTGGCTCGTGTTCCAGAGAGCGTAGCAGACATCCGTCAAACTGGGGATGGATCATCTTAACTGGCAACCATAGACCCATGCAGCCAGCATGTGTCATCAGCTGGGGACAGGGTTATCTTGTTTTATTTTTAACTGGCAACCCCTGGTGTACGCACGCACAGAAGAGCAATATGTTGACAGACAGAATGAAAAAACAAAGAAAGCCCTTCTAATGAATCAACTCATTATGACATAATTTCCAGAGATTTTGACTGTATATTCTGGACTATAAATCATACCCCAGAGTATTAGCCACACTTAAAAATAGTTTTTAAAGTCACGTAGGTCTGCATTTAAGTGCATACATACATTTCTGGAAAATACATGGCTTTGCAGACTACAGTGAATTAAATCTGGAAGCCAGGCTATGTTCTTTAAATGTGCTGATATTGTATTTTGTCTATATGTATACTCCTATTAAGTATTTTATGTAGCCAGGTGATTTCATGTTATTGTACATATCTATTGTATAACCTGCATTTGAGTAGTCATAATTTATCCAATAAAATCACGTTGTGCAACCCGTCTGTCTGTAGGTGTCGCGTTGCTGCACTGGCTGTGCAGCGACGCGTGTATTTTCCACTGGTTTACCAACACAAGAAGTCACAATTAGTCTTGAACAGGCCCCAGTAATCGTTTTACTTTAAGATGTATTTGCATATACAGGCATTGCAACTTATTTGCATATACAGGCATTGCAACATGGTACAAAGAACCGAGAAATTGTTTAGAAATCCGCAATATTCTATTAAAACAATGCTTTGTGCAGCTTGGACACAAACATTTTACCTATTTTATTATACTAAATTACTTCAACCAGTTCCCCCTTGGGATCAGGTCTTCTCTATGCATTTGGCGGCATATGACAGCTAAAATCAGTACAGGCTTACAGTATTTATGTTAAGGAGAGGCAGAAAAGTAAACGATTATATATATTTCTTTTTTTACATTTACATTTTGAGCATACCTACTGGCAGGCTTAGGTAAGTGCTTATGCTACAGTGTTAAAAACATTCCCTTTAGGATTAAACAGTATGTTAAGACAAGGGGTCTCCTAACAGAAAACTTAACTACTGCAAAAAGGAATTAGAGAAATGTTGCAATGGCTTAAATGGCTAAAATGTCCATGTAACAATACAGGTTATGCTGACACTTTAAAATAAAACGTGGCAAATGCCAATAATAATGGTTTCACTGAATTATCAGCCTGAAGCGTTGAATTAAAGGCTTTTGTGCATAGGGCTAAGGAAATATCAGAAATGTAACCAATGAGTTTATTTACTTTTAAGTGTGCTCAATAAGCTTCTAATCGACTATGATATGAAATGATTGTCCTAAAGCCATTGTGTGTATTAACTAATATCGACAGGGTAATCTTTATCTAAATAAACTGAATTATCTTAAATCCCAAAAACCTAAGATGCATTTTCCCAGTAAAGCAACTGACTGACTACAGACTAATACATATTTAACGTTTAATTTAAGTTAATGTCACACATAGGACTCCTCAGTAAACAAGCGCTGGTCTATGTTGGTTTCGACTTCATCGCCGTGTTGCTGGAGCCATTCTCTGTGGCGCTCAACCACAGCCAACGCCACCTGCTGGGCACCCTGGGGTTTATCGTGGGGGTGTGACAGAAAGTAGTCCCTGACCGCCTTGGTGGCGCAGGGAGACGGGCAGAGCCGGGTACCGGCGCTCTGCCCTCTCTGTGCATCCACCTCAGGGGCCGTGAATCCTGGGTCGGCGGGCTGCTTTGGCAGGTCGGCCTGGCTGGAGAGTTTCTCCAGGTGGAGGAGGAGGGCGGAGGCCCGGTCCACAGCCACCAGGCCGGGCTCTGAGGCCCGGCGCAGGTTCGGCCCGCTGTCCCGCGTCGCCTCCACGGTCAGGGAGTTGGACTTGTGTCTCCGGAAGAGGGACAGAGCGGGGCCACGCCTCCTGCGGATGGCACCCTGCGGAGGAGGTGCCTTGGCAGGGACCTTGGCCGCCTCCGCGTCGCCTCGCGCTGGGCCGGGGGCGTGGGGAGGCAGGCTGGAGGAGGAGCTGTGCTTGGCTGCCGGGGGGAGTCCGCTGGAGACCAGGGCTGTCGTCCTCTCGCCTCCTTCCCTTGTGGTGCTGCTGGCGCTCTGGGGGTTGGTCAGCTGCTCACAGAGCAGTTTATTGGCGACCTGTGACAGAGAGAGAACCGGGCAGCATTTTCTAAGAGGTAATGTGCAGCTTGACTATCATTTAAACCAGCGTTGATGAGGACCTACTTTGCCTTCCTCTTCTGTTCTCTATCGGTCAAACGGTGTTGTCTCTAAGTAAAGATGAACGTCTACGTTTTGGTGAGCGGGAAAGGGGCGTAGCTGGTAAGCTCGTAATGTGTCCGAGTAGCAACTGAACTTGCCAATCAGCATCGTGTTGATAGCTATACGGGCGTGGTGGATAGTACCTGCCCTTTACAGTTTCAATGTACGGCTCCCCATCCACCTGGCATGTCAGATTAGAGATACGCCCAACACACCGCCCATTTTTTATTAATTCATGAATATTAACAAGGCAATAATCTGAAATGGGAGGTTGGGTGTTCCAACACGGTTTTGTCTGTCTCCGAGCCTCAGACCTAGGGTTGGAGGTCGTGGGTTATTATGTGTCACGCCCTGCGAACCTCCCATTATTGATTACTACATCATTAATATTCTTAAATTGGGTGGTATGACGGCTTTTAACAGCCAAGTGGTCCATGACAGGTTGTTTGCTTTATATAGCATTGTAATAGCACATTACTGAGTGGTGGCGGTTGCAGTGTTTTTCAGTGGTAATCGGTAAAAAGAATATTTGGGAAAAAAGCAATTACTTTATGTGCTCACTGTTGCCTTTTGGAACAAATTTAAAGTTAAAGCTATTAAAGTAAACATATTTAAACCTTTAGAGCCTTGTAGTCTTCTTCTTTGTTGTCTTGTTGTGTAAGGGAAAGCCTTCTGGCTTTCTTCAGCCAGGAGTTTGGGTGGAGGCCCCTGCTACTGCCCTTCATAGCCCACCAGCACAGAGGCTCCTTGGGCGGGGAGTCTTCTGGGCAAGGCCCTACTTCTGGGCCTCTGTCAGAGGCTACGGCAGAGAGGCAGGCCGGTAGGAGGGCTTTGGCGGGCCGCAGCACCCGCCCGTCGCTCCTTGTTCGCTCGCGGCATCGGGGGCCGTCCAGAGAAGAGCAGGTGGGGGCCGAGGAGGTGCCGGCAGAGGAGAGGCTGGAGGAGCTCATTTCAGGCGTCTTGCCGAGGCCATTGTCCCCGTCCTCCCCGGCGAGCCGGTCGCCGCTCCCAGAAACGCACACCTGAAACTTGCCAGTGTACGCAATCGCCGGCTCCGAGCGTCTCCGCTGCCTGCAGCGCCCCTCTGTGGTCGGGGGCTCCGGGCTGGGAGAGGTGGCCTGCCCGGGGCGGCTCCCTCCCAGGCAGCGTGTGTCCGCGTCGGCCTCCGGGTCGTAGTCGCTCAGCGTCAGGATGGATTCCAGGCTGCCCTGCAGCGCTTTAACTCCGAGGCGCCCCCTTGTGGTACAGAGCGATGGCGATCCGCTGCTGCTGCAGTCGTCCAGCTCGTTCTCTAAGCTGTCGTACGACGAGTCCGTCAGCGGGTACAGCCATGTATCTGGTGGACACACGTTAAAAAAAACACTGCAGATGCCATACTTATCCATACACCAGACGTTCCTTTCTCACTTATATCTTGAAGTGGTAGCCTGTAACAAGCAAGACTGAGCTCACTCAATTGGGCTTATGCATGCGTGTGCGTGTGCGTGTGTGTTAGGAATTGGTGCCGGGTACATAGTGGACCTGATGCTGTGTCCTCGGAGCTGTGCGTTTGAGGGAGCCCTCCGAACAAAGAAGTGGGGTCCTTGCCGAGAATCTGCTGACAATGGTCTATCAGAAACTTCACCAACTCACACACCTGGAGATAATGGACGCGGGTGGGTGTGGGGGGGAAAAGAAAGATGTATCTGATTAACCAAGGATTCTCTGGATAATGACTTATTAAGCATATAAAGTACACACTTACATTAAAAGGTACAGTCAGCTATTGCAAGCTAATTGCAAGCTAATACACTTTTTGTCAAATTCACTAAATAGCTCCTCGCATTTCGCTAGCTTACCGTTCTCTGTGCGTGTTGAAAAAAAGAATCTGACACTTCTACACAGCCCTGGCTCCATAAATAGGAACATAAGCAAAGTGGCACCACTCACAACAACAAAGCCGCAGTACTACGCTTTGCTTCACAATGTGTTTCAATGTGTGAGGTGGCGCTGCGGAGGGATATTGTTTTGCTTTGAGCTCGAAGTTAGCAAGCGAGAATAAATGATCCTACCTTTAAAGGTACTGTGTATTCTATAGAAGTGAGTTCAGCACTCCTGAACCCCTCTCCAACTGTATATTCTGTCACAAACAGAGAGCCCAGTAAGGAGTAAGGCTATCTTACCTCTGTGACCCCAGCCTAACGTCTCACCTTCTTAGTTCCCTGTCCTTCCACCTCAGGACTACAAGGTCCAGGGGGCCACAGCATGCTTGGAGCTATGCACACTGACAGGTTAAAGCTGGTCATCTGGTTGTTACGCGAGTTGCCTTGGATACCGCGCAGCAAAGCGATCAGGTACTGCAGCAAAAGGGCGTTCTCTTCAGGCAGCCGGCCAATGAGCCTGCGCGAAAGAAAGAGGGTGTGTCAAGCTCTGTTTTAGCCATGCTCATTATACAGTACGGTGTCAAGTATAATTTACATTCAAAGAACTGAAACGTCATTGGACCGAACAAAATTGTCATTCAGTTAAATTACATGTTCACTTAAAGTGCAACTGCACTCTAAAATGTGTTTTTCTCTTTTGCTCAAGAGTGTCAAGCTGTCCAAACTGATACTCGCTGCAAAATCAAGCTAAAGCTCTTGAGATCAGGATGGTCTTACGGGTCTAATGTTCACTAGGCGTAGCAAACATTTGGTCTACTGAACGTACCCTTTGTGGTAAATTTTTCCCTTAGACACAATAGCAACATTTCTGAAGTCAGCAAACGGAATATAGTGGAAAGAACCAATCATAAAGAAGACTCACATTTCATCTAATATCTGTACGTGTGTGTGTGTGTGTGTGTGTGTGTGTGTGAGACCTCTGGACGTCCTGTATTTGACCTTCCTCCTCATCCTCGTCCTCCAAGACGTCCAACCACTCCTCATACATGTCAGAGCACAGCAGGCTGCCAGGAACGCTACGCAGGAAGTCCTACACGGTCCCGCCCCCCCCCCCCCCCACCCCCCCACCCCCACCCCCCCCCCCCCCCCCCCCACCCCCCCCCCACCCC
>JAODUE010039148.1:0-19870 GCA_027564755.1 Amblyopsis hoosieri
TGTGTGTGTGTGTGTGTGTGTGTGTGTGTGTGTGTGTGTGTGTGTGTGTGTGTGTGTGTGTGTGTGTGTGTGGAAGGGAAGGAGTGTAGCTAAGTCCTGTTTGTATCGGTAGCTGAGTAACTGGGAGCCAGGCGACAGAGCCGTATCAGAGCACCAGAGACATTATCCCAACTGCCGCTTCGTCAGAGGGGACCGAGCGGACAACGTGTGTCTGGTCGGGTCCGCGTCTGCTCTGGCACCAGCAGGGGGCGCTGCGGGAGCCCCTCAGCTCTCTAGCGGAGCGCCAACCCTCAGCAATGTGTCCAACCCAGCCATGGAGCAGAGCGAGGACAGGCTGCTCACCTTCGTCAACTGGCCCTCTCGTATCCCTGTCCGGCCTGAGCAGCTGGCAAAGGCTGGCTTCTATTATGTCGGTGAGTATGGTGTGTGTATGTGTGTGTGAAGGCGACACCAGCGTAACAGTCAAGCCATGATATAAACTACGTACAAAAAGTAAGGACATTTGTGGGATCAGCTTGGGTGTGCTATCCATGCCAGACTGACCAACACAGTCTGGCATGAAGAACGGGATGCCACCCCACAGCATTGTGACCAGGCTGGTGACCACCATGAGTGCCAGGCTGTTGTGGCTGTGTATGGTTCTTCCACATGCTACTGACACTCCTGCTTGTTAAATGAATACATTGTTAAACTGCCAATATGTCTGTTTCTTCAGACTTCAATCGTCCAATCCACCAAACGAGTCAACAGCAAAGAAAAGCTGTTTGACATTGACAGAGAAGATTTGTCACATTTTTCATGAGTGCAACTCACATACTCAGCTCTGCTGCTCATCCCACAAATTAATGTTCCTTACAAATGTGATACACTTTAAAAGGGAAATAATCAGGCTTTCTAATGATATAAGATGTATTGCCAATAAGCATTGTTACAACAAAAACAAAAACTACCAATCACAAATGTCCTTACTTTTTGTGTTCTGTATAGTTGTGTGTGTGTTTGGTTTGGGTAAAGGGGTAAACTGTGGCCTTTCCCAAGCAGAGCTGGACATGTAGAGTCCAATTGCCATGTTTGTTTGTCTAGGACGTAATGACGATGTCAAGTGCTTCTGCTGCGATGGAGGTTTACGATGCTGGGAGTCTGGAGATGATCCCTGGGTGGAACATGCTAAATGGTTTCCTAGGTAACTTTGTTGATTCATTTCATAGCTAAACGCAATGGCACAAAGGGATTTTACGTAATGGTGATGTGGGGGGGTGGGGGGGGACACAAATTCTGCTTAAATATTATGCATGCATACATACTCTATAAATGGAAATACAATGCTCGAAGGTGGTAAACCTGTAATTTTTTGGGGGCATTTATTATACAGTGAAACTATGTAAAAAATAAAAAATACAAATAAAAAGAAGAAACAGGTCTTTAGTTTGACTTGAATCTTATAATGATAGCAGACCATAAACAACATATTTCATTACAGATGTGAGTACTTGCTCCAGGAGAAGGGACAGGAATTTGTTCAACAGATTCAGGCTCGATTTCCACGGCTGTTTGAGCAGGTTGGTAAAGTTGCTTCTAGAAACCATATCTACTCAGTGTAACCATTAACACAGAGGATATTAAACTGTATCCCTCTGCACAGCTTTTAACAACAAATGGAGATGGCAGCTCAAGAGAATTTGTGGATGTACCAGGTAATACATGACTAGATATCAAATAAACAGACCATAATGTTTATCAAATTTGTTTTAATTTTAGAAATTGTTTGAATGTGGACATGGAGAACCCTGTATTAACAACAGAAGTCACGATGGTGTTTTATGAACTCAGGAAAATCAGAGTGAAAGCTGGAAAGTTTGAGAAAACCCCCAATTCCATGTGTCTCCTAAACACATCCTGTCCTAGTTATGTACCTGTACTTTGTCAAGTACAGGTGATGCCGTAGGCGTCAACATACAGTCTCACTTCCTCCCGTTCTCTCTCCCAGTGGTCCATCTCGGTCCAGGAGAAGAGCGTTCTGAAGATGCTGTCATGATGAACACACCAGTGATCAAGTCTGCTCTGGAAATGGGCTTTGAACGCAGCCTGGTCAAGCAGACGGTTCAGAGCAAGATCCTGACCAGCGGTGAAAACTACAAGACGGTCCAGGAGCTCGTGTTAGACCTGCTGAGTGCCGAGGACCAGAAAGTGGAGGAAGAGCGTGAAATGGTGGCAGAGGCCATGGCATCCGGTACACTAACAGCTGCTACAATGACCCCGCAAACAAGATTGTAGGGCTACATTAGTGTAGTCCCACAGTCTTGTTTAAACGTTTTTTCCTATATTGTAAATACTACTAAAGAGTTTTTTTTTATATATGGTTGTTGAGCCAAATACAGGATATGTTATATCAAATTTCATCTTTGATTATTTATTATGTATCTCATATTTTAGATGGATTCACGTTTCTGAAGAGACACCAGACAGCATTGATCCAGCGCCTCAAAAGTGTTGAATCTGTGTTGGAGCATTTGAAGGAGCAAAATGTCATAAGTATGAATTGTATCTTATTTATTAATTTATATGTAATATGTATGTGACTGTATTATATTATGTTGTCAGTTTGCCTAGTTATGAGGATTTTAGTTATCATTCATCAGACAATGACAAAACACAGGATTTATATTAATTGGAATTATTAGAATAGTTAATAATTAACATTAATATATCCATTTAAAAACATTTAATATGGATAGAGTAGATCTTGATCGGACAATGTTGTCTCTTAGCGAGATGGTGGAACAGCTGACACATTCAATGACTCGTCATTTATGAGAACTCAGTAGTACAAAGGGTTTTTGTGGTTGCTGCTGCGTTCCCGCTAGCTTTAAGATAAAAGCTGTGACGTTAAGCCACGTCCCTGTTCCTGCATCTAACCGTTGACAATGCTTGTGTCCGGCCAGCCGCTGAGGAATACTCTAGTCTCCAGGCCCAGACTCCTGTCCAGCAGCAGACCGCCAGGCTCATAGAGCTGGTGCTCACCAAAGGGAACGCTGCAGCAGAGCTCTTCCGCAACTGGATCCAGAAAAATGACGTTCTCCTCCTCAGAGATCTTTTGGGTACATGCTCGCCCCACCTTCTGTCAGGTTTACACTGTCACAGGTCGGATAGGATGACGTCACATGCTCCACCTTTTGTATATATGTAGATCTGTTTCAGATATTAGACCAAAGCACTTAGCAAAGACCAACATGGTTGTTCCCCATTAGGAAACACTGTATTAACTGAAGTGATTTGAATTATAAAGCCCACTAAAAGGTTCAAAATTCCAATTTAGGATATGTAACATTTTTTACAGACTAACCTTTAGCTATGTGTAATGCTTCCTATCATGTCAATCACCATACAATCCAGTCTAGTGTTCTCAGACTGAATATGTCTTTCCACTGCACTTTCAGCCCAGGCAAATGAAGCTGCATCACCAAGTCAGGATCTCTCAGGTATATGCACACACATAATCTTGTATCACTACACGTCAGTCAGTCAGTACTGGTTAGTCAGCCGCTATTGGTGTAGTTTTCTCAAAGCCAGAATTATGTAATGTGTGAATACATTAGATTGCAGCTTTGTTTGCTATGTTCATTTGTCATGGTTGATGAATTACAGATCTTTATTGGGAGTGTTTTTTCCACAGCACGCTGTCCATTACATATTTTCAGGCTCCAGTGTGCAATGCTTACGTTTACAACTACGCTTGTGCTGTTTATTTTTAAAAACAGCATACCAAGTTATTTAAATGATTTTTCTTGCCATTATAATCATTCATTACATCTGTAAGATATCTCTTGGTCCTAAATTCAGTGCCTAGAAAATGTTAGGCTTACACACTAAATACTGCAGAGTATCATATTGAGTAATGCTGATTGGATGATAGGATTGTGAACTATAGACTCTGAGGCAAACTATGGAATTTTTATCTTCTGAGAACTCCATTTTGAGCATGTAACAGTGATGGCATTGTAGGTGTTCGGTTGGTCCAGCGGGCAGCTTTGACATCGTTTCACCAGGTTGGCATTTGCAGCCTGAATGTTTAGCATTTTGGCTCACACATTGTTCCACGACAGACCTACCGATGGAAGAACAGCTGAGGCGTCTGCAGGAAGAGCGTACCTGTAAGGTCTGCATGGACAAGGAGGTCAACATAGTCTTCATTCCATGTGGACACCTGGTGGTGTGCAAGGAGTGTGCGCCCTCGCTTCGAAAGTGCCCCATCTGCAGGGGCCTGGTTAAGGGCACAGTTCGAACCTTCCTCTCTTAATTACGCTAATAAACACGGTGTACCTACCTACCAATGTCAACAGTTTCTCATAAAATGCAAGCAGTATCATCTATAGATGAAATAAAAGTGAGCAAAAGTGAGTGTACTCTTTATTAGTGATCATGCTGTAACTAAAATGTTACAAAGCCTCAAAGCACCTTAAAACTCCCAAAATAGATTACTCAATAACAAATCTAATATCAAGCAGCTTCTAGATGGCAGATAATAAAAAAATGTCAACATGGCTCTCCAGCCACAATTTATGCAAAGATGAGAAGTAACCGCTCCAAACAAAATGAAGACACTTATACAGATAGGTTCTGGCATCAGTGGTTCCTTTGACTGCATCAGGAATTCAGTCAATAAAATTTACATCACTTGCACAGAATCTAATTCCTTGGCTGTTTCTAACAAGGTGAGTGCTCAAATTATATTAACAGTAGGTGGAAAAAAATGTAAACATTGCTTATTGCAGTAATTCCGGTGCATGGCAAACTTTTAGGCCTGGTAGCCATCCTCTTAAACAGGTAAAAAAACATTGTACTTACATCCCACATGAAAATGTGTGATAATGCTTTAAATTAAAGTCAAAAACCTTTCAGCATCTGGTTTGAGACCAGATAGACATTCAAATAATGAATCCCTAACAAACAGTTTTATGTAAACCTTAATGATGACAGAATCAGGAAAGGTTTTTACAATTTTATTTCACATGCCTCTCCAGCCACAATTTAGATGATGCCAATCTGAAACAAGAGAATTTTTTTTTTTAAACTGTTCATAAACGGTTCTCAAAAGTTTTGCATGTATGTTCTGGCATCAGTGGTTCCTTTGACTACATCATAGATAATCAAGTCAATACAATTTTCATCACTTGCACAGAATCACTAACAGCACCAAGGTTCAATAATCTTTTTTAGTATAATTAAATTTGTACGGCCTGTTAATTTTCTCACCTTGTTCGCAACATCCAATGCGTCATAATCTGGTGCAAGCCGAACATACGCCTTCTTTTCACCATCAGGCCTGAAGACAGGATCAGTAGTGAAAATGACTAAAGATAATTTAAATACAATCTAGTTATACAGATACAAAAATAAAATAAGAACCATTTGACTATAGCTGTCCAAGGCACATTCTACATCGAATAGCACCCAGTTAAAGGTATAGCAGCTATTGCAAGCTAAATGTAAAATTCAACAAATAGCGCCTCACATTTCGTTATCTTACCGTTCTGTGCTGACACTTCTACGCAGCCCTGCCTCCGTAAATAGGAACACCACTATCATCAAAGCCTTAGCACTATGCTTTGCTATACAATGCACTTCGACGTGTCACACGCCGCCACACATAGTTTTCATTTGAGCTCTGTTCAAATCTGAAGTTAGCAAGAATGACTGACCATACCTTTAATTAACAATGCATCTCTCCACACAGCACAAACACTAAATCAAGAAATGTACCTGATGAGTGTGTTGACCTTGGCAACGTCTATGTCGTACAGCTTCTTGACTGCTTGTTTTATCTGGTGCTTGTTTGCCTTGACATCCACGATAAACACAAGTGTATTATTGTCCTCGATTTTCTTCATGGCGGACTCTGTGGTCAGGGGGAACTTAATAATGGCATAGTGATCCAACCTAGGGAGGACATGATAATGATTTAAAACATCTACCCACGTTTGTCTGAATTAAGATGCACCTAAACATGTTGAATTAGACTTGTACACTGCTGATTAATAAACCCAACCCGGTCATTCATCCCTTGTAATCTTGCAGCTGAAACATGGCAGCTTCAGAAAAATAAGAGGTGCATCAGTTTGAAGTGTTGGACACATGAAGTTTCATACTTTGATCGCGATTACCATCATTTGCACCATGTAAAAATACAATGCCACTGTACTCACTTGTTCCTCCGAGGGGCACTTTTGCGAGGATACTTGGGCTGCCTGCGGAGACGGAGGGTCTTGGGGCGACGGAAGGTGGGCGAAGTCCTAATCTTCTTCTTCTTCTGACTATGAACTCCTTTAAGCACAGCCTTTTTGGCCTTCAACGCCTTTGACTTGGCCTCAGTCTTGGCAGGCACAGCTGAATGCAAAAACAGTTTGACATGTTTTAACTGTAAAGCTTGCACATCGATTCATGAACCATGTTTAAAGCCAATGTATTATTTGGACGCTGAGGAACGATTATATTGAAACTAAGCCATGCTATGTTAAACAGCAAGATATTCATGCATTACTTTAACAGTTTATTTTGGATGCAAAAAATGTGTTCCGGATTATTATCATTTAATTTATTACCTCAATTTCACCGTAACGTAGTCCAGGGCTATTCAACTCTGGTCCTGGATGGCCGCTGCCCTGCATGTTTTACATCTCCCTGCTCCAACACATCTGATTCAAATGAATGGCTTGCTAGAAGCCTGATAACGACCCGTTCATTTGAGTCAGATATTAAAAACATGCAGGGCATGGGCCCTTGAGGACCGGAGTTGAATAGCCCTAACATAGACCGCCAGAGCCACCACCATACTGGCTGGATTAGTTTTAAAAGTAAATTATATTATTTAAAAGTACTCAAGTCAGCACATAAATACCACCACAACAACAAAAAAATAAATCTGTCGTTGAGACCTCGTTGGCTAGTTAAATCCATGCTCCACCAGTGCTACCCAATCGTAGCCTTGCTTCACGTGTAGCAACGGCAACCCGGTACCGTACTGTTACAAGATGTCTGGTGATCGTTCTATTATGCAATAGAATCATGGGCCAAATAACCGATACGTATTCTACTAGCTCATGTAAGGTAATATTACATTTCACAGGCTTGTGTAAAAACATTTATCGCATAGTTGCTTGTTGACATGGCAAAGATTAGCCACGTTAGCATTAGCGTAGCGCTAAATTGCTAGCAAACAAGTTACCATTTTCGAAACTAGCGGGCATGAATACATATTCAGTTCGCTATGGTGTTTTGAGGGTTGTCTGATCATAATTCCTAGTATTTGTTAAGTATTTATAGAGTAGTTATATTATTTGTACATAATGTAATTCAAAGCTTGACAGACCTTCCTTCTTCACCTTCGGTGCCATGTTGAGAAAGGAAGCTCACACGGGGTTTCCTGCTGTATAATGCACGGACGAGATTTCATGAGACATATCGCGACCATTTGGGTAGCGTCCTGGTTGGATCATAGATGTACGGTTGGATTGCTTGCCGTATTTTTCTTATATTTTCAATTAAGTAACTCTTTTGCTTTTTGATGTTTAACAAAGTTTCAAAATTAAAAAGAAAAAACAAAATGTGTTATAGTTCTCTCTTCTTTGCTAGCTGCCGAAATTCACACAGCAAATAGCCTACTACGGTACTAGTAATAAGGCTTAATAATAAACAAAATTAACCATTTGGAGATAGGGCCTAATAGTATGACACAGTATCACTTTGCTTAATCAAACAAGCCTAAATGCAAAAACACAATACAATTCATGTGATGACAGCCACACAAAAAATGAGCAAAGCTTCAGTTTGACATTTTAAAACATTGAACTTTACATACATGGATCCACATTAAACAGCAGAAGGATGAATTAAATCACTGCTCAGTAAAATACACATTGCTGCCCACCTAAGTTGGTTCATTTGTTAGCCTAACTCATCACACAACTACAGACACAATTATTGATAACATTATAGGCCTATAAGCAAGCAAAGATAATACTTTTTTTTTACATGTATAGCCTGCAAAATGTAATCACTTTATATTTAAAACCTTCCATCCCTGTGCAGATTCAAGTTTTAGTGCATTCACATTTTTAACATAGCCTATCTGCCTAGGTCATCCACACTCACCACCACTGACTGATCACTGTCAGTCATCTGTGTCACTGTAACCGCTAGTCAGGTTCAATGCAGCAATGTTTGCATGGAATGCAGGGTTAAATATCCAACTGTGGTTCTTGGAGGGTGTAGCTGTCCACGTAACCTCAAGAAGATAGGTAGGCTATATAGATCTAATAAGAGTTGGCAAAATGAGGTGTGCAATAGACAGCATTGTGATTTCTAAATAAATAAAAATTTAAATATGTAGACACAGATTGAGATTACTTGTACTTATTGTAATTTGAATAGGATAGAAGTGTCTGCTAAATTACTAAATAGTTTGAACCAGTCACAGAAATTACACATCATTAGAATCATTTTAAATGAGAAATGTTAACACAATTATTTATTCTCTAACACTGATTATGTTTGCATTTTTAAAACCTAAGAAAATACATATTTTGGTCTGAAATTCTTTAAAATACAAGATTCATTTAATGTTCTTTGGCCCATGGGTTTAAATTATTATAAATTTCATAGAAAGAATAATCTCCTGCTATTGACCATCAATAGTAATCCAAGGTTATTGGAGGCTTTTATTTCCCTAGATGCACCTGCACTTGTTTTATTATGTCTATAATAGACAATTTATTGAGTAATTTAGTGAGTGTAAGACCAATGTCTGAGCAGATAGCTCAAATGAGACAATTCCCAAGTTAAAGTCAGCTCAACTAAGGGATTATACTGCACTATGTAATTGCAGTTTAAGCAATAGTCATATAAGTGATACAAAATAAGTTATTACAACATTATGTCGCTCAGACCATTAACAGAGCAGAGAGTCATTTCTTCATCTTGAGGTCGGCTTCAATGGCACAACGGCGCCCCCTTGTGCCCCCATCCTGTAATTAAATAATTGATTAGGTACTAGTATTATGTCTAAGTAGTTTCAAAAGTCATAATCAGAGTTGGGTATGTTACTTTTTAAATGTAATTCGTTACAGTTCCTAGTTACCAGACTAAATGATAATCAGTAACGTAATTTTTGTATTACCTAAAACATAATATGATTACTTTCCATTGCTTTTAGATTACTTCACGCCTAAACTTCTTTGAAATGCCATTCAAAGCAATTTACTGTGTTGGCATGCCAAATCTTTCTATTTTTGTGACCATTTATGTTGCTCAGGAAATCAGATTAAAGTAGGACTTCATTTCAACTATTGATTGACATTAATGAAAGGTTAATAAGAGAACAGCAGATTGCTTTATGCATTTTTCTTCTGCAGACTTCCATTTTAAATTTGAAAGTAGTCCTACAAGTAATCATCTGATTTTGAAAAATTAATTTAGCTGGTAACTTTAATGGATTACAGTTACTGTTGTTTTGTAATCAGTTACATGTAACCAGTTAATTCCCAACCCTGGTCATAATGCAATAAAAGCTTTCACTTCACCATCTGTCACTGATGCTATGTTATGCTATCTAGTTCTCATAATGTGTCAACGTGTGTATTCTTTAGTCTTTTTGATGTTGTTATTTTTAAGAGATTAAGTTGCGTAAAAAGAAAATACATTTACAGGGAAAATGCTGAAAGAATGTTACTTACAAAAAGAGAAAGAAGGAAGGCAGGAGATGCCATAGAGACAGTATCCTGTGAGAGGGAAATAGGACAGTCAGAATACTACTACAACTCCAAAGATTAAGTTACAAATTAAAAAAAATGAAGGAACATAAAATAATGATTATTTTAATGGAACCACAAGCACTATATTTAATTGAAATGTCTCAAATTATTAATCCAATTATGATGTTGGGCTATTATAGGTTGTTAATGTATTCATGCAGTCTAAACCTTTATATTTTCTACTTTAAAAAATAAGTTAAAAAAAAAATATATATATATTTTTAAGGAAAGGACCCATTACTTTGCATTTGTAAAAACATAATTATCAATGTGGTACTGCCAGATGGATTTATAATCATGGCTGCTAGAGAAATAGTAATAGTAACAAGAAGGTTGTCTTTTTATGTATGTATATGTTGTTATCTAACACACACACACGCACGCAGCCTCTCTGTAAATGACTAACTCGTTCACAATGCGAGCAGAGCACCTTTTCGGCAGAGTCCGGCTTGCGAGTGCTCTCACGCCCGCGAAGGCTCTTAGCGCTGATGCCGGAGTCGGACGTCTGCATGATAAGCTGGGTGGCGAGGAACTGTTGGATCTGCTCCAGCACGTCACGCTGCATCTCCAGAGCCATGTGGAACACGTCGTGGTCCAAACTGTTGTACATGACGGCGTTCTGGAACATTAGCATGATGTCTCGCTGGAACTCGGCTGTGGTGCGCACCAGACCCGTCTCAATGTTCTTTTTAATGGTGGACAGGTCCATGGGCCTGGAAAATGGGGATTTGAAATGTGACTTTATAAAAGTAGAGGAATCTAGGTGAAAGGTCTGAAGGAACCAGTTTAGGTATTTTTTGTTTGTGACATGTTGAAGTGTACCCGCTGTGAAACCAATCCTATGTAAATAAATGAGAATGCACCTTGCATTCTCATTTATTTACATACAGTAGGTGTGCTACGTGATCAATTGTCAATGAAATAGATATGGACAGCATGAGCTACGGATTGCACTGGGCCAACATATAGTTCTGCCCATCCCATCTGGTGGCCTAAACGTCATTTTGAGGAAATGAAAGGACTAAGATATATCACTAGTTTTGTCGAAAGGTGAAAACAAATAGAACTTGTAATGGACTCAGGCCTAGTGTCCCTACACCTGTAGGAAAGCATTTACGACCTAGCTGTAACATATGGTCACAAAATAAAGGTTGCTTACCTGTGCACGATACTGTGATATCCAGGTGCAATGTCATCTGTTACTGGCTGTAGGAACACATTTGCGTACCTATGACCGATCCAACGAGATCAACATTCACTACATGAGCTTAAGCAATAACAGACACAAATACAAAACGGTGGTGACATCCTGCAGGGTGCCAGATATCCAGGCCTGGGTGGAATCGAGTTGGGCACTGACCTATGATTGGCAGCTGCACGCCATACCAACATAATGGCTTTCTTCCAGATCTTCTGAGCCTGAATAGCTTCCAGGTCCTCACTGCATACAGAGCTGAGGGGGAGCAGTTAGTGACGGGCAGGTGAAGAGGAAGAGCTCAGACAAGGAACTATTAGGATAGTAGTAAAGTAATGCAGTACGTGTGTGTGTGTTTGCGTGTGTGTGTGTGTGTGTGTGTGTTTGTGTGTGTGTGTGTGTGTGTGTGCACCTACAACTGTGAGGAGGCAGGGCTGCTGGGACTATATTCCGCTGCGGTGTGGAGCTGCAGGGACGATGAGGCCGTGTGCAGACTGTATCCATCCTCGCTCTCGCTGGCCGTGGGCTCCGGCTCCGACAGGAAGGCCTCCGCCCCGTCCCGCGGCCCCGCCCCCGCCTCTGCCGCCGCCGCCGCCGCGTCACAGACGCCCTCGCTTTCCCCGTCACTGAAGCCGTCCTGTGCCACCGCTGCCCCCTGCTGGAGACGGAGAGAGAGAGAGGTGCAGGAGAAGCTCTTATGGGCCTGGCGGCTCAGAGGCCAAGCTTTTGGTGTGCACACGCACGCACACGCACGCACGCACACACACACACACACACAGCATTTACAGGCATCATGTTAGCTCTGGCCTCATCGGGCGGTGTACCTTGGAGTGCCTTTCTGTCACTGGGCTATCTTCTAATACTGAGTCTGCCAAGATAGTAAAGATGAATAGTAACAAAGAAGATGGTTATGTAAAAACACATAGTGGCATGCAAATGGAATTTGTCTGTGTCTTCATGGGTTAGCGTAGGAAGGCACTGTACCTCTGTGGGGGCTGTCCGCTGCCCGCCGACTCCAGCTGTCACTCTCACACTTTATTGGTGACGCTGGCTCTTCCTGGAGATCCCCCACGGCCTCTGTGTGCGGAGGGGCTTCAGCGTGGGGGTGCTCCTGTGCCACGGAGGAGGAGGAGGATGAGGAAGAGGAGGTGGAGGAGGTGGGGCGACAGGACAGACAGTGTGGACCGCCGCACGGAGAGGAGAAGGCGGCCTCCGATCCGTCCCGAATGTCCGCCGCCTCTGCCGAGAGCTGTGAGGCCCCTGTGGGGTGGGGCTGGTGGGCCCGGGAAGGCGCGGGCTCCCCCCAGGCGCTAGACAGGTCATGGCTGTTCTCCTCACACAGAGACAGGGCAGCCTCTACCACCGCTGCGTCCAGAGCTTCAGAGTTCACGTCCCCCTGCAGAGAGAAGGAGCCCGCGCTACTTTACAAGCAGGTGCGGTGCATGCTGACATGTCAGTTAAAACTCCACCAAAGCCATGTAGAGGAGAGAGTCGCGTCATCTCCGTTCACTCTAAAGGACAGTTTTTTCCACAGCAATGGCGGATTGTGTCGCCTCAAAGCAGTTCCCGGGAGTTCGCCGCAAATAATAAAAGTACCCTATAAATAATATTGTAAATCGGTGCATTTATTGACTACTAATTACCAAAATATTAAGTTATATATCTGTATATATAGATTCAAATTGTCCACCAAGCACTTCTGGAACTGTTTTGCCTCTCCATGAACCATGTGACCGTTGAACATTTAGAACTTCTGTTGACGCAACTCTCTTTCCATGGCTCTGCACCCCACCAGCTCTGAGCCTGACTCCACCTACTGCACAACTTTGAAAAATGCTAAAGCGTAGTCAAAGAGCTGAGTGAGGCGAGGGGAGGGTGCTGGGAGGGAGACCCACCCCATTAACATTAGCGTTAACATTTGATTTTGATTGATGCTTTGAGTGCTCCAGAAGTAAGCCCATAAGCAAGCAAGGACCTTAATTAAGCGATATTAAACACATTTAAAATGCTAATTTATAAAAATGGGACTATTGATTGGAGAGCATTAACGTGTCACATCACAGTTCAGTAATAATATTTAGTTTACAGCTCAAAAAACACATTTTAGGGTGCAGTTACACTTTATTATCATTAGTAAGATAGGTCTATATTTATAATCATTACATCTATATTTATAAATGCTCAACTATAATACAGCAGCAAATCTATAATATAGTAATAGGTAGTATATCAAATTATTTGTGATGATTCGCGGCCGATCCAGCACTGGAGAGTGCCAGGCCGCGGATTCAGCACCGGACAGCGCTTCCACCACGTCACGCCAACATCTCCTCCGCTTCTGGGCGGAGGTTTCAGAGGCTTTCCGCCCCAGCGCCTATTGCCAGTTCGTTGCCTTCGCTACGTGGCACGTACCATCGCTTCTCCTTTCCCGAGGACTACTCCACGCCACGTCTACCCGGCAGCCCCGTCTGCCTTTGAGGATCGTCTCTGCAGTCCTGTCTGCTTCACCTTCGCAGGTTCGTCTGCCACTCTACTCATCCCCGCTCAACACTGGGCTACCCCACCATCTTGTCTACCGGCCTGACAGCTTCCGTCTGTCGCCACTACCAACCCGCCAGCCAGCGTACGGACTCACCTGCATCCGGGCTAAGGTAGATATATGTTTTACAACATACTGTACATTACCTAATAATCATTCAATCCTTAAAACAATTGGTAACCACTGTAGCTACATTTAGCTAGAGATCATTTCAATAACCCTTATTTGAGCACTGACAGAATAATGGCTTATTTTGGTCTCATTTTGCACCTTGTCCTCAATGATAGCAATTATGTCCCCCACTGTCTTCAGGTCCAGTTCATCCCCCATATAGGAGTCAGTCACATCGTCCTCTGCCAGCTCAGAGGCCTTTTCCTCCCCAGGTACAGGTTGGCACCCGGGCGACATTGGTGGCGCAGTTACAAGCTCCTCTGTATACACATTAACACAGACAGAATTAGCTCTGTTATCTTTAACTGTGGATGTGAAATAGACTTGTTTACTTATTCAGCACCGTTTTACTCACTGATAAAGCCCCCCGTCTCTCTCTCTCTCTCTCTCTCTCTCTCTCTCTCTCTCTCTCTCTCTCTGTTCTTAATCATTTTTAGTAATATTTTAATAATGTGCATTTAAACCTGTACTTCGACTTTACAGAGGTAAATACACTAAATGTATTTATTTTTCACAGTGACAGGCAAGGACATATGAAAGCTATCTCATCCGACACTGTGTAAAAGGGACGTACCTGTATACAGTGATACAGAGGATGCCGCAGGACCCAGAGAACCAGTCGTAGAGGGGAGGGTGTCAGCGACAGACTCAGGGCCGGCTATGAAACCTAACGGGGCAGAAAACTGGGTGGGACCGGCTTCCAGGAGACGAGACAACGTAGGGGCACCTAACATGCGAGCATTTACGCACACACACACACACACACAAAACACACATGCACACAAACACACAAAGCAGTGGAGGCCTTAAACTTGCCAGTGTTTACACGCCAAACAAACACCTATTGCAATACTTGCACATTTCCACACAGACAACAGCACGCATACACCTATCTGACTAAAGCAGCATTATGAACAATATACGGTAAAACGTTGCCGGCTTCACAATAAATGACGCTATGGTAATGATAACTTGACAGCACAGAATATTGCACTCTTACAGGTACACAGATACGCTGTGTTTACCTGGATTGAGCTGAGCCAGCTGTAAGTCATGTGTCATATGACCAGACACATCCCCCTCCCCCATCTAGGACACAGAGACACCAGCTGCACTTAAGTGTCCATGCTATGAAATGCAGCCATTTTGTATTTGACGTGTAAAGGGCCAGCCATGATACGACCCTCAAAGGCATACTGTACCAGTCTAGGATTAGCAGGTAAGAGACTGCCTTTCTTCAGTAACTCAGACAAGAGGGGGGAAGGCGGCGGTGTGGCTTTCTGGACCAAAAGCTTCTTTTGCGCCGCGTCGTTCAGAAAGGACACTTGGCCAGCCTCCCCATGTCCTGGGCCTGGCTCCATTAGAGACATGAATGCGGCTGTTCCTGCAACCTGGGGGAAATAAATACAGGGCATGTGTGAAAGATTATAGCAGCTACTGACAATGCCGTGGACACATTCATTTCAGTTCAGCCTGTAATGTGATCACTGAAGTGTGTCTAAGCTGTCTGGCCTGGATTTATTTGTCCCTTATTTATCATCCTCTTTCCTCATTTAAATTACAAACAAGTGAAATTTAACAATTTCTGTATCAATCTTGGAAAAATAAATATAATTCTACTATTGTTAACAAAGGGTAATAAGAAGTTAGTTAGTTAGTTGTGTTGTCTGTGTGAAAGGTATTGTGAGGAAATATAAACAAACAACACGATAAGCCTCTCGAGAGACAACACACTCAAGTAGCGAGAACGTACACTGCTGGCTGATGCAGGATGGTCTGTGAAGCTCTGCGACGTTTCACCTGCTGAGATGTCCACACTTGGTGATCTGCACTCTGAGACACCGGGCACACGCTTAGCTGTGATCTTTGCCATCTGTCTGACTGGAGGGACCACATACATACAGTACATTGATCCACAATCCAAGCTGAAAGAATGCAGTTGATTAGCCAGCTGGATAACACTGGCACATTTACAGAAGTGTTGATTCAAGTGTTTGGTCCGTATAAGAATAAATAAATGCATAATGTATGTATATACAGTATATATATACAGTAATATCTTCACCCTAAATGTATGTGTATATATATATACATATATATATATATATATATATATATGTATATATATATGGATATTCGTCATTTAGGATGACGAATAGCCATGGAACAGTAAAACAGTTTATTTACTGTACAATTAATGTGCTCTAAATGTTTGAATTAAAGTAATTAGTTGCCAACTAATAAGCACATTGGCCTCTGTGTGGAATGTAAAATAATCTTTTAAGTAAAAAAACGTAAGCGTGCTCTGATATGCTGCATCTGTGGTTTTTCTTTTCAGCTCTGCCTCTTCCTCCTCATCTTTCTTCTTCCTGGGGAACATAAATAACTCACAATGCTTGGCTACAGAAATTGAACCAAATGTTGATAGATATTTTTGAATAAGTAGATTAAAGATTGTGTAAAGCAGGCATACATTTGTGTTTTGAGTTTGTCACACCACAGAAAAATTTAATAATAACCACCTAGCCAAATTTGGATTAATAAAAAAGTCAGCAAGTATGTAAAATTACATTTCAAAAGTGTGAAAATATACCCAGCATTATCTGTTCTCAAGCTGGGGTGTGTCAGCAGAAGGCACTGTAACCCATCGCGAGTTTTACAGTAAACTCCCTACCGCGGTGTTGTGCCAAAAAGGTATCCTCAGCTGAACATTGTTTTGAAAATGTAAATGTAAATTTTATGAGTTGTGTTTTCACTTTAAATAGATGCATGCTGGTAAAAAGGATTAGAAATCAGTTAGATCACTTTGTAGCAGATCACTTTTTGGCATTACACCTAGAGATGCCATGAGCTGCTGTTCTTTAAATCTAGCCAACAGCTTGTTGGATTGGATTTTTTCTTTTGGATATGTGGTTTATATTTTCTTTTGGAAAGGGGATTGGACTACATAAAGACAGCTGGATAATTTGGATGCTGATTTGAACACGAGAATGCCGACTGGATGTGGCCGCCGGGTGTTAGCAGGTAGGCTAGGCTACTAAACCAGTAGCTTTAAAATAATGCACGAATGCTCTCTACGCTTTTATATCCTCGTGGTGTTACGGGGAGGGGTAAGCAAATTGGCGGTTCATCTATGGATAAAGCCCCTCGTTTCTGGCCCTCCCAAAAAATCCTGAACAGATAAATTATTAAATATAGTCGGTCTAACTCTACAATACAATACTACATAGTTAACAGTGTTCTCATATGTTTGAATGGATTTCTAACATATGTAAAGTATTTCCAAGTAAATATCTGTATTTGCTTTACACAATCTTTAAAAAGATTAACATTACAGATGAGGTTTTGGTTCTTACTGCAGAATTCCTTCCCACAATTCCTTGAGTTTGGAATCAAGATGGCCTGCATGAATGAGCTCAGCCTCTCCCTTCAGCTTTCTGTGGGAACAACACACCACCATTTGTCATTACCAGCCTGGTGTATGTCAATAATAAAGTGATAATCATAAAATAAAAATACAAATAATCAGCGTTCCCACTCGACCTGTGCTTCTCCTGTGTTTCTTTGATTAACTTTTTTAGTTCATCTATCCTCTCGGCTGTCAGCCTCCGGACGATCACGTCCTCCACCGTTTCTACCACTTCACCCTTCTCGCCACGCTTTCGTCTGAGGGAAACATATCGTGGTGCTCAAAATCTGTTTACGACACGGTTATATGTCTACTAAATACTATGATCTAAAGAGTTGGTTCTCATACAGTTGAAAGGATTTTGGTTTTTATTATTCTTAACGTTTGATTTACTAAAGCAAACAATGACTCAAAGTCATTTGATGTACGCACTTTGGGGCTTCTGTTGTCTCCAGGAGTTCAGAGTACTGGGAGGCACAGTGCTGTGATAGAGCAAAAGGACAAGCATGACTTGTTTATAGCTGGGTTCATATAAAATATTATTTAAATGTCCAAATGAAACCACTCATGGCACACATACCTTTTGTGAGAACCAATCAGGAGGGCGCCCAGGTTCCGCAAACGGTTTGATGGCCCGACTGACAGACACCCTGTTGAATAGATTTGTTATTAGTATTGTATATTTTTAATTTAAATGTCTCCTTTGTGTTCGTTAATAAAAGGCACAAATGCCTGCTGGTCCTTGTTTAATGTTTTTTGTTTTGTTTTCCTCTGAAACATTGTCTTCATTTTCTGGGAGATGATGCAAACTTAACAGAAAAGTTAAATCATTAAAAAAATTGTGTTTATTATCATAACTCGATAACTTATAACCCTGAATATACAGTATGATTGTTTATGTCACGATTTTATCCAGATGTATTTTTCTGCATAAAACAGAACCTAGTGTCATACCAGTTCTGATCTCCACTCTTCATGACAGATGTAGCCAGACACAGCTTCTCTCTCACTGACCATGGTTCTGTTGGCCCAGTTACCAACTTGTGTTCTGGAGATGTTGGCAAAGATGGACAAAATGATGGACAATGGACACCATAGGAACCCAACCATAGGCTACACTACTTCAGAGTAACTTCGCCATTGCCCTTTTCTGAGTTTAGGCCTAGGTATGACTTAAAATTAATATTTGGGCGGGTTGTAGCCTAATATATTGCTGCGTAATGTAGCAGTTAACTCGACACGACATGACGACAATGTTGCCATTATTGACAGTATTGGCTGAATATTGTACAAATAAGTGTTAATATTGATGCCTGTAGATAATAAACATATATTGACGTTGCGATTGTGTACATCTGTCAAATAGCCAACAGCAGGCTACACTGTGCACAACGTCGCAAAGCGTTGACGAGGTCCTGCGATAATGCATGGTGACTTGCAGGGAGCGGCGGCAGGCATGCAGTAACTTATAAGTAATCGTCGATTTAGAAAACTACATTATCCGTTTCAACAAGATAATTTATTAACAAGGGCTTGCAAATACTGTATTGCAAGCGTTCAACCAAACGGTACTCACTTCCAACCCCGCTCGCCATCTTCGTATTATCATTCCAGCCTCCCACTCATGCTCGCAGCTCGAAACGCTGTTGACGTTCGTAAATTAATAAAAGTGGAGAATAAAATGATATAGCCTAACCATAATATGTGTATTACGTAAGGGATATGAACCTCCCGTGCCCTGCGTGCACACCCGTTTTCTCTAGCACATGAAAATATCGTTATCCGTGCAATTCCCAGCCTGTTCTTGCTGACTGAACTTGAGGGATTATAGCTGAAATGGCAAAGTGCTCTCAGAAAATACCTCCAGACCACGCGGGGGAAATTATTTCATAACTTATATTTAGGTTAGTATTTAGAAATGAGTATGATGCATGTCGACACTACAGTCAGTTCTAACGGACTTAAGAACTAACAAATGTGTTACACGCCCACATCCAACCATGATGGTATATCCCCATCCCTGGATGCTCACAAATGCTCTGATGTCCAACACAGGCTAAATAGAAAAGGCGGAGTCAAACACACCCTTTTTCAAGAAGTTTCAACAAATTGTAGAATAGTTAGTAGAAATGTAATGTATTGTAACAACTTTCTGTCAGGTATGTGTTTGATATAGGGGCAGATAATTTGGATATCAGTTAAAATATCCACCTGTTTGATAGCTATAGGCCATGTGATAGGCTACTAAACAGAATAACAATGTTACTTTCTATGTAACAACTCATGCACTTGAAAAAAAAACCATTTTAAGGCTGGCTATAATTCCTCTATTTTTGTCCACACTTTGTTTATACCTCTGTGGGCTCTCTGTTTTGGGTGTTATATGTGTAAATAGGGGGTTGAGTCGCACCTTGTTTTTCTACAGATATCTTAACATCTCTAGAGTTTTTATATGCATATGGTTCCAAAAGATTCTTCATAGCTTGCTCAAGATGGCATTCTGCATTTTCTAAAATCACAGGACTTCACTGTGGAGTCATTTTTTCATTGGTCCACAGTGAAGCAAACTGATGATTTAAACCTGAATTAGTAGGCTAATAAGAGATTTGTGTGAGATATGTTCATTTGAAAGAAGGATTTTGCATTATGTGCAACAGATGGAAATGCATCAGGTCCTCTGGTAGAGGCTTTTTAATTATCCCCAAAGCCTCAACTAAAACTCATGGCGAAGCTTCCTTTCAATATTATGG
>JAODUE010039159.1:0-19867 GCA_027564755.1 Amblyopsis hoosieri
CTTGTTGTTTGTTGGAATTCTATCTATCTGGTAGGCCTTTTTAATTTTTTTTATTTTATTATTTTTAATTTAATTTTATTATTATAATTATAATAATATTTTATTTATTTATTATTATTTATTCAACACAGAAATAAGAACACCTGACTTGTAACTTGTAACTGTGAGAATATATTGGGAAACCAAAGTGGAGACACCAGTCAGTAGTAAATTGTTGAAGAAAATGTCAAATTCCGACAAATCCGAATATTATGTGGCAAAGCCTTGTCAAAGCTTTTTATGAGCAATGTCCTAATTGAGTCACTGTGGTCAGATACCTGTTTACAGTTTTAATTTTAGAGAAACATCCAAATAAACAAGCTATATTACCAGCTGTTTATACAAATATAACCAGTGTCATAATAGCCGTGTCGTCTGTCTGGTTGGCAGTTTATGTCGTCTGGGTATAACATTTGCAAATGCAATAGGTAAAAACAATGTATTTACAAATGTTCCCATATGGCAATTGTTTTGCTGTAAGTAGCCTACAGTATGACCTTGTATAACAAAGCCAACAGTGGAACAGATTGTGCTGTGGCCCAAATGTAGTTTCCTATCATTTTCTTAAACTTTTTGGAAAAGGCTGAAAATCAGAACCAAATAATTGTTATGTATGGTTTGTATAAGAGAAGAGGAGGTAAAAAAGGAACTTGTAATGGCAGGCAGATGAGAATAATTCTTAAAGGTTTATCACACTGGTATTTTTCCAAATTGTTTAATATTATCTCTAGTTCACAGTAATAGATTGAGTACCGGTATCAGTTTAAATGACAGAACTAACATTCCAAACCAATGACTTTATTAGTCTGCTATGATATTGTAGTTGCTCTTTGAGTCCATATACTTTATCTTCATATAATACTGTAGTTTAAATATGTAAATCTGTTGAATTCAGACAGATAATATATATTTTTGGACTGAAAATAGCAGGTGTCAATCACTCCCTGTTTGATTTAATGAATACCATGTGAACTCTCCAATTTGAATTTCATTGAGTCTGGGGTTTGTTGGCTAATTCGAGGATGGGTTTTTCAATGGAAATGAACAATTAGAGGGAAAGGGTTGGGTTTCATTCCACATACTGTGATTATGGGAACCTAATAGAGACACTTTCACTTAGACACTATATTGTGGTGGGGGGGAAATCCATTCAAATCAAATAAATTGATCCGTTACAGTGAAATTTAAACTGTTTCACAGACAATTCAACAGCCTTAGAAGTTCTTGGTTGTTTAATTTGGGCATGGAAGCTGTGTTAGTTTGTTAGTTGACATGGGTTACAGTAAAATTTAAACATGAGTTAAAGACATGTATGCACATAGATTGTGAATGGAAGAAATATTCCAATTAATCAGATGAAGGAAAAGGTGAAGAGGAACACATACATCTTTTATTGCCATGTTTCAAAGTGTAATTTATATTGAGTTAATGTTATCTTTGGTAATGTGGAAGGGCTAGACCTTGTGTGTGTGTGTGTGTGTGTGTGTGTGTGTGTGTGTGTGTGTGTGTGCCACTTTGAGGCCTTCACACAATGACTCTGTCTGCCCTGCTCAGCCAGCTATGGTCAAATCCTCCCTCACATGCCAGATTGGGCTATTTGGGGTTCTACAATTTAGTTGAACCTGGTTTCTTCAGCGAAAGACCTGCCTGGTGACCTTGTGACAGAATGTTCTATATACAGAATTATGCACCTCTGGATGACATGCATAACACAACCAAACACACTTGTGCAGCCCATGCATCTTAGTATTCGTTTGTAGGGGAGCAGATTAATGTATCGGACATAATTGTACCTGTACAGTTTTTCTGTACACCGGAATGACAGCTGTTACCCCGCTCTGTTTAAAACGCAAGCTTCATTATATCAGAAATGACAAGACACAAAACACATTATCTTTATTAAAAGGTGTATTCAGCGATTGTAAACCAATACACTTTATGTCAAAATCAGTGAATGTCTGCCAGTTGTGTGTGTGCTGAAAAAATAATCTGATGTTCGTACACAGGTCTGGCTCTGCAAATGGGAACACAAACAAAGTGGAGCAGACCGCCCCGCACATCATCCTAGCCTTGGCAATGTGTTTCCAATGTGTTGGGCGGAGCTTCTGAGGGAGCACAACATTGAAGGGAGAGGTGATCGCGTTCAAATATCAACAAGCTTTCTACAGAATGACTGACTATACATGTACCTTTTAAGCATTATTTGGCACGCCATTTGAAGACCACATTTGCCGCATATAAAACCAATCAGCCTTAGTATGTGTAATGTTTGTGTCTTGTTTACTCATGGATGTTCCACAGTATACAGTTGGGTACAACATGTGAGGTTTGTCAAAGCAAGAGCCAGGCTTAGGCAGATGTGAGGTGGTCTCTCCACGTCAGAACATTCCATGGGTTCCTATCGGTGTTTTGTCAGAGGCAGAGTGCAGTCTGGTAACGGGACAGTCACAGCGAGCATCTGTTGAGCTGTTATGTAACCTTTTAATGAGGGTTTAGATCAGCACTCCTGACAGAAGACTGCTTTACCAAGGATTAAGGCAGGCACCCTGCCTGTCTTTCACTCACGCTCTAATTAAATATGTAGATATTTTGCCTTATTACGATTCTTTACTTATGAACGGCTTCTCTAATGCCGCAATTACAGCTTAAAGTATCTTTATAAAGGATTTATAACCTGATGAGCTAAACCTGCTCTATGTGAATGGCAGGTAACTAGCCAAAAATTACAGGTATACTGCATATAAAGAAGAGCTCAATTACAGTCCAGGGGGGTTTTTCAGGCTGTAAGGGACACTTACTTGTCAAAGCCTGACATGTGTCCATTAAGACTGTTTCAATAGAGAAGATTCCAGCATGGTTTCAATGAGTTAATGCTTTTCTCGTAGCCCGATCAAGCATTCCTTATTGTGTAACAATTCAGCAGTCTGACAGCAAACCACATTTACATTTTGTTCTGCATGTCAAAATTGAAATAAATACTAATAGTAGCCCATCCACTAAATATGTTCATTGCCATCACCATTATTAAACCAAATGTCATGCATTGTAAATAGTTGGTACAAATGGGCGACACTTGTGCCATGGGTAGAGCAGGACGACAGGTGATCAAGAACTCGCTGGTTCAAACCCCGCTAACTCCTCACCAAGACCCATAACTGCTCCCGGTGGTCAGGCGTAGCCTTGCATGGCAGCCATCACCATAGGTGTGTGAATGTGTGTGTGGGGTGAATGTGAGGCAATACTGTACAACTCTTTCAGTAGGAAGGTTAGAAAAGTGCTATACAGTATAAATGCTTCGATTTACCATTGTATTATTTCATTATGTAAATCCTTTTACACCCCCCACACACATTAATTCAATCTCATCCTCACCCCCAAAGTGCAATAGCATATTTTGTCATGCTGTTGCTGTTTCTGTAGAGCTATTCCCTTAGTATTTGTTTGAGTGTACTTTCATAGTGTTTTGATTTCTTATATTGTTTTATACTTTGTATAGGGTTCTTTACTTTTTTAATTACTTGGCATCTACAGGTTTGCTCCAATCGACATCTCACTGTACATACTGTAACAATAAAGATGTCATATTATATTTTTGTCGCTTCAGCCCTACGCCTGTTGTTCCTTTCTTATTTGAATCAGATTTGTTAAATACAACCCATGATTGACTAGTTAGGAATGCACATCTGCAAGCCTAGATTGTGCTGTCCCTACAGTTGAATTTGAGTTTTTGGCTACACTTTAAAGTTTGTGTGAGCAATGCTGTAGAAAGATATTTGATATTGAACTCATCATAACAAATACACCTTTCCCTCAGGAGCTCCACCCTCCACTTTGGAAACTCATTGCCAAGGCTGGTATATTGTTGTGGTGCAGTCTGCACCACTTTGTTTGTGTTCCTATATATAAACTCTGGGCTGTGTAGCAACACCTGATTATTTTTCAGGGCACACGCTATTCACAGCTAGCTATTATCTTACACTCACTGACCCCACCTTAAAGGTACATTCAGCTATTATCTTACACTCACTGATCCCACCTTAAAGGTACAGTCTGCCATTGCAAGCTGTATGCTATGACACATTTTTCTCGCATTTTGCTAGCTTACCATTCTCTGTGCACGTTGTGTAAAAAAGGCCCTACATCAGAGTGGTCTAATCGCTTCTCCCTCGTCTTCACACCACGACCAATCAGCAAGTAGGAATGCCTCCCTATAGCTAGCACTACTTAGTTCATCCTGGGACTCGCTACAGTGAGGATGTTTGTTGTTTTCCTTGATAAATAACAGTGTTGTGTGCATGCATCTACATAACCACACACACACACACACACACAGACAGTCACATGCCTATGTGTGCACTGTTAAGATTGAGCCTGTGTTAATTGTGCCCAAATTAAGTATGTAAAGTAACCTGAGACATCTGGTTAAGTTCTTACCAGACCCTGCAGCGGGCTTGCACCTCGAACCCAACCAGCCTCAAATCAGTATACCGATCCATAAATAGTAACATATGGCAAATGTGGCAAACAACGCTCACATCAACAAAGCCGTAGTACTGCGTTTTACTTCACAATGCATTTTAATGTGTGAGGCGGCGCCGTAAAAACTGCGGAGCGATACTGTTTTGATTTGAGCTCGGAGTTAGCAAGAATGACTGACCCTGCCTTTAAGTGTGCTCGCATGTGCTACTGTATTGTTGTATTCTTGACCTATAAAATGAGGTCAAAACTCACACCAGGGTGCAGTAAGCTGCTGAGGAATTTTCTTTCATTGGCAAACAAAAACAATGGTCAGACGGTCAATTGAGACAGATGCACCAAAGAACTCTTCACTACTACAGTACCCTTCTTATATTCCCAATCAACATATAGAAGCCATCGTAAAGTCACCTGCAATGGCAAAACACTACACTGGTTTAATAGACTGGTACCTCAAAATCCTATGTTCTTTAAACAAATAATATAAATTTTAACTTGCTCTGTTTCACATTGAGTATTTTTAGACAAAAACTGTTTCAAGAGAAAAAAATGTTTTTATTAAACCTCTAAATCTATAATTGTGTCATATTTTGGGCTGTGTATATTTGATAAAATGTCTGCCTGTTCATGAAAGCCTTTACAATTCCATTACTGTGGCTATTGTTGTTATGATTGACCTACTTAGTAGTACAATATACAACCTCTATTTATATGCTTCACAGTAATACTGTATCTTGCTACTTAACTGTATGTGACCTACACCGGAATATGCCAGCTTGAAAGTAACATTTACTTGTAGCTAGCTTGTAGAATATAGCCTATGCAGGGTTCATACAGTACTAACGTTTACCAAAACATTTCCATTACTTTTCCATGCCAGTGGGGTATATTTTCATAACCATACATTCTCTGAAACATCTGTGTATACACAAATAATACATCCTAAAATGAATGACAAGCTATGTGGTTTGATACAAAATAGACATACATTTAATGCTGACACGCAAGTAAGATATTTACAGAATTAAATGGGTCAAACCATGAGAACTACATTGTGTAGCCAATTAAAAAAAATATAAATAAATAGTTCCCAGTAACACTGACATTAACTTCAAAAGGCAGCAGTATCAGAGAGAAACTATATTTTGGATTTCAAGATTTTAAACCAACTATGTCTCTTATCTACCAGTAAATACTCATTCATTTTATCACATTAATAACACATTAAATTAATAACACATTACATTTTACCCGTGGAGGTTTTTCAATTGTACATAACTACACTGAACAAAATTAAATACGCAACAATTTTTGCCCCCATTCATCATGAGCTGAACTCAAAGATCTAATACTTTCTCTATGTACACAAAAGGCCTATTTCTCTCAAATATTGTTCACAAATCTGTATAAATCTGTGTTAGTGTGTTACTGCAGGAATGTCCACCTGAGCTGTTGCCCATGAATAGAATGTTAATTTCTCTACCATAAGCCGTCTCCAAAAGCGTTTCAGAGAATTCGGCAGTACATCCAACTGGCCTCACAACATATGTAACCACACCAGTCCAGGACCTCCACATCCAGCATCTTCACCTTCAAGATCGTCTGAGACCAGCCACCCGGACAGCTGCTGCAACAATCGGTTTGCATAAGCAAAGAATTTCTGCACAAACTGTCAGGAACCTGTCTCAGGGAAGCTCATCTGCATGCTCGTCGTCCTCACCGGGATCTCGACCTGACTGCAGTTCGTCGTCATAACCGACTTGAGTGGCCAATTGCTCACATTCGATGGCGTCTGGCACTTTGGAGAGGTGTTCTCTTCACGGTTTACACTGTACAGGGTAGATGGCAGACAGCGTGTATGGCGTTGTGTGGGTGAGTGGTTTGCTGATGTCAATGTTGTGGATCGAGTGGCCCATGGTGGCGGTGGGGTTATGGTATGGGCGAGCGTGTGTTATGGATAACGAACACAGGTGCATTTTATTGATGGCATTTTGAATGCACAGAGATCCCGTGATGAGATCCTGGGGCCCATTGTTATGCCATTCATCCATGACCATCACCTCATGTTGCAGCATGATAATGCACGGCCCCATATTACAAGGATCTGTACACAGTTCCTGGAAGCTGAAAACATCCCAGTTCTTGCATGGCTATATACTCACCTGACATGTCACCCTATGAACATATTTGGGATGCTCTGGATCTGCGTATACGACAGCATGTTCCAGAGGAGTGGACCAACATTCCACAGGCCACAATCAACAACTCTATGCGAAGGAGATATGTTGCACTGCATGAGGCAAATGGTGTTCACACCATAACTGGTTTTCAAACTCCCCCGGAGCCACCCAATACAGTGAAACTGCACATTTTCCAGTGGCCTTTTATTGTGGCCAGCCTAAGGCACACTGTGCAATACTCATGCTGTCTGATCTGCATCTTGATGTGCCACACCTGTGAGGTGGTTGGATTATCTTGGAAAAGGAGAAGTGCTCACTAACACAGATTTAGACAGATATGTGAAGAATATTTGAGAGAAATAGGCCTTTTGTGTACATAGAGAAAGTATAAGATCTTAGAGTTCAGCTCATGATGAATGGGGACTAAAACAAAAGCGTTTATAATTTTGTTCAGTGTATGTTCCCCAGTCCCCCAGTCTTTGACTTTTCCTAAAATAGTGTTGTGTTGCACTCCATATTGTTATATTATAGTCAACATAAATTAAAAACAAGGGCATTTATACCTATAACCCCCAAACCGGGTCAAATTTACCCGTAAGCCTGAGCCATGGAAATAACAGAGTTACGCCAACGTAAGTTCAAAATTTTCAACAGTCACATGGTTCATGGAGAGGCAAAACCTATGGCAAAACAATTCCAGGAAGTGCTTGGTGGGCAGTTTGAATATATAACTTCATTTTTTGGTAATTAGTAGTCAATAAATGCACCGATTTACATATAAAATAGAATTTATAGTATACTTTTAGTATTTAGGCTAACTTCCGGGAACTATATTGACTCCGTTGCCATGAAAAAACAGTCCATTTGAGTGAACGGAGACTCTCTCTTTACATCACTCTCCCGTAGGCTAATCAAAATGCATATATTTTTGCCAAGTTTCTTATTTTTGGCCAGCCGCCTGTTTAAACATTCTATGTTGCTAGGCGACGGTATACAAGTGTGTGATCGAAATCTACATAATTCATAACAGTATATTCTCAGAAGGTCAGCTGCAGGAACGTCACCAGCCATTCATGAATAGCGGGGCTAAGCTTTTTATAGGGGGATCTGCTCCCCCAGGGAGAAAATGTTTTAAGCCCCCCAAAAAGTATTAATAACTGGTGGTCAAACTATCAAAATATGGCGATTTTTGACTAAACATTCCTTTCACACATACAGTAGTGGGGTCTGTCTGGGATAACGTTTCAGGCATATAAATATTTCCCTCTGGCACATTTTCACACGTCATGACAATGCTGGAATAGATGGGTCAAGGTACATTACAGCAGATGATGATAATGAACACTTTATGGTTGTCTTTGCAATGTTAGTGCTTTCATTCACAACACTGACATTTTCATTAAAGTGTTACTTACAGATATTTAACAGACAGTTTACATAAACACTTTCAACATTCATTGCCAGAAGGTTTGGATCTCAGGAGGAAACCGATGATCACAGGACATTATATAAACAGTTTTTATATGGTTGACATCGAAGAGAGGTTTAAATATACCTATATTATACACTCTAGTCTACACATTTTTGATTTGTTATGATGAAAACTTCAGTAAACAGGACTTACAGGAATATACACAGTTTTAATAATATTGCACAGAGCAATACAGAGAACCAACAGTAGCAATTAACAATGAACTACAGAAACACAAAGGCTTATACACAAGTAGACAAACCATTGGACAAGAACAAGGGACAGGTGAAACTCATTAGACAAGGTAAACAGACTCTGCGTTCAGGACAGTGACAGGACAGTTTGTAATGAACGTTTGCAATGACCACGAATGGCAGTGGACTGAACGCCAGGTCACAAAACAGGGAGGAGTTGAAATGCGGGTTGAACAACATTCACATGGCTAATAACAACAAAGCGATCGTTTGTGTTGATGTAAATTTGTTGTTTTCCAGCACTAGAATAGATGTAACCACCTCTTAGATGTCTGACCTTTAATGTGACACTCCTGTCGCACGGCGTCACGATGGGAGACGATAGGAGACGACGGCGCTGTGCGATGTTTGGGCTGTTGGGTGCAGTTTCGTCAAATATCTGCCAGGTGGCGTCTACAATTTGCATGCAGCGCTCGTCCACAATACAATAGCCTACCGCTAAATGGTTTGTAATGTCAGATCTTTTGATCTAATGAATATTTTAATCTAGTTCAGTATAAAGATCTTTTTATTAGTGTTTTTGTCCTTAAAATTGTCATCAAATAACCGGAGATTCAAATATTCTGAGTCAGTGTGTCCCTGTCACGTAAACAATTGACACTAGTCATTGAGTGGCCTACTAGTAGATACTGTAGGTGCGTGATTTATTCACAGACTTTATAACAGAAATTATAACAACAGGTTTGGGAAACGTATGCTTGGTACATCGACAACTACGAACAGAACCTCACAACAAGATGGGAGGGAAGAATGGGATTAAGGACTGACCGACAGGTGTTTAGTATTCTGGTTATTGCGAGGCAAGGATATGGTCAGGTGACGCAGGAGGCCGGATCTCTGGCGACGAGAGATTCCTGGAGGCGGGTGCACGATGGCGCACCCTTGAGCATGGACGGGGAACATACATCACAGCTAACAGGTTCCAAATATGTAGCAACACGTCATTGAGAAACACTCGCCACGGCCATTAAATGCAGCAAACATCTTTGAAAATTCAAGAATGTTGCAAACGCTTTTGAGGAAACGTTTTTTTCAGTTCATTGAACGTTCAGAACTTTCAGTCCACTGAACAACTAAGACATAGGTCGAACTAGCAAGACAATCTGAAACATTTTGCAGGAACAGAGACCTGGAACACAAGGAATAACATTGATTATGACAAGACCAACGGACTGGGAACACAAGACAAACTATATACTATTACAGACTTGATGACATGCTGCTGTCATTATTAGTGTAACAGTATTATTTTGCTTAGGATAATTTGGGTATATACTCTATTGACTAATGTGTAAATCTCTTTGGAAAAAAGCATCTGCTAAATGCTGTGAATGAAAATGTTTGCCTGTGCACTTGAATATTGTCTAGTGTGTTATGCCATACAGAACTTGTAAAATGCAGTACTAGGGTCTCATTTATAGTAATGCTATTTGGTTGGACCAGGGCTTGATAATTGAATTGGTTTCGAACCTACATCAAAGGAAGGCAGTTTTGCCTCAGTCTTGGAGAACATGTTATGGAGTTGCACAGGGGAGTTGCCTTGGCCCGTTATTATTTTCACTATACATGCTGCCACTCGGTGATATCATTAGGGAACACAGTGTATCTTTCCATAGTTACTCGTATGACACACAACTGTACGTCTCACTGAACCAAATGATCCTGCAGCTCTAAAATCTATTAATGACTGTCTTTTGGCAATATATATTCTACAGTTGTGAAGCACTTTGTGATTTCTATCTGTGAAATGTGCTATATAAATAAATTTTACTTACTTACTTACTATATAAATGGATAAGTAATAACTTCTTAAAGTGAAATGAGGACAAAACTGAAATCCTGCTTGTCGGCCCTAAAGCAAAACGGGAAATGTTGGCTAATAATCTAGGAAAACACCCTGGATTAGGGCTGTGCGATAAAACGATATATAGCGTATGACGATAGAAAAACATCTACAGTCTTAAATTATGCTTTATCATTTATTTAGTTCACACTCTTTACTACAATAATTTTCGTCATTGGAGTCTATTGTCCATATTTTGCGCGGATTGCTCTTGTTGGCTTTTTACTGGCGAGGCTTTAATTGCACTTCCAGCAATGTGTAGTTTTTGTGTGCTCTCCAACTCTCCACCACTGTGTTTTTCTCTTGCTGAGCTCCGGGTGTGTGTGCGTGCATGCGTATGTGTGTGGAGTGAGCCCTGCCCGCCCTGCAGTGGAGCAGAGAGCAAGGAGTAGCAGCTCGTGATCAGAGAAACATTGGTGAGGCAGATTCCTACTGAGTCTTATGATTGATGAAGTTTACCTGCCAGCCTACAAGTTGTATTTTGCGTGGTGCATCGCCGGTGCTACTGCTGCAAAGTAAACAAATCACGCTAGCTATCTACCTGGCAAAACACATGGACATTACATTCGGACAAACAGCCTAACCAGGACGTAGTTTAAGACTATGAAAATGTTCGATTAAATGTCCTTACTCTGTTTCTATGTCTGGCAAGTTCCTAGAATATTCAATCTTTCAGACGAGTTATCTTAAAGAAACCACGTTTCTCAACACCATGATTGCCATGGTCTATAAAAGTATCTATGTCGGGATATGACATTTTGGCCATATCGCACACCCCTACCCTGGATGAAATTGGAGGTTACCAGTCTTGGAGTTGTGTTGAACTCACCAACGCAACACTTTTCTTTTTGCCACCATTCATCATGAGCTGAACTCAAAGATCTAATACTTTCTTTATGTACACAAAAGGCCTATTTCTCTAAAATATTGTTCACAAATCTGTCTAAATCTGTGTTAGTGAGCACTTCTCCTTTGCCGAGATAATCCATCCACCTAACAGGTGTGGCACATTAAGATGCAGATCAGACAGCATGAGTATTACACGTGTGCCTAAGGCTGGCCACAATAAAAGGCCACTCGAAAATGTGGAAGTAGGCCTATATCTTCGCCGTGCTTCATCCGATTGCCATGAAACTTGATGTGACCTTTCTCTACTCTGCCCTGAGCCTAAATAAAAAGAATATTATCAATACCACCTCTTTGAACAGCGCCACCTAGAGTTTTCGAAACTTACAAATGGAATATCTCAGGAAGTGAGATATTTTTACTTGAAACTTGAACCCTTATGTCCCCTTGACCCTTAATAACTTTGGTGGGCATGGCTTACCATTAGCCCCGCCTATCTATCTTCGACACGCCTCATCCGATTGACATGCAACTTGACAAGACACCTACTTTGTGTAATGACCCTTCCCAAGAAGTTTAATGGCAATGGCTCTTGTCGTTTCCGAAGAGCACCCCCTATAATGTCAAAATATGCTCAAGATTCACGTTTCTGCTAATATCTTTTGAAATCTTTAACTGATTTTCAAATATTTCATATCATTAGATTCCTCAGGACCTCTCAAATCTAACGCACCATGTGACGTAACGATGCGTCTACATAGATTTTCTGCCATTTTGAATTTTATACAAAAGATTTTTTCAAATATTGTCTGATATTTGTGAAAATTGGTATAGGTGTTCTTTGGATCAAGCCTCATAAAGTTACCTTTGTGGATTTTTGATGTTTTGAACGGTTGTGTAATGACAGGCTTTTGAAGGTGGTGAAGCCTCATAACAGGAAATGGAAGTATCTCTGCTCCACTTTGACCGATTCAAACCAAACTTAATGGGTAAGCTAGGCTGGCCGGCGGTTCTCGTGCCACTGGCGTGCGTCTTTGCTGCCTCTGCGGCCTCTGATTAGGCCAGGCCCGTTCATGTCTGCTTGCAGCTATATTTATTATTATTATTATTATAACACCCATTTAAAAATGTTTAGGCTATCCTTGTTACAATATCAATAGTTTAACCTATAGCCCAGAAGCATGAATCTGGCTTTAACATGGTTAATTGTGAAAACAGCATGTCAGGGTTTTGGAGTCCAGCCTGTCCTAGTCATTGGCCCATAAACACCTCAATGCACCCCAAGCTAATACTTAAATAGACCAATCACTAACAGTTTGTAACATTGTATTGGTCTATTTTTCTATTTACCAATTATTACTATAAATACTTCTATAAAACACGAAAAGCATAACTCAAACACTAGCTAAACAATTTATGGGGATAAAAAAGAAATGGCATATCAACAACATTTTATATCTAATTATTCAATTTACCAATCTGGTGGTAATTAAATCTAAATGTAACCATGGTGGGAAATGTGCAAACAATTAATAAAATGGGATGAAGCGCACTAGGCTATAGCACATGAATGCTTCTAGGCGTTGTAATAAGCTGCTATTAATTTTGGCGTAAGTGATTATATTACGTAAAGTAAAAGTCCATACCCTGTGTCTGAGAAAGAATGAATTGTTCAACACTCACAATCTGGTACCATTTAGCTTACGATTTCACTAGCAACAGGAGATAACGAGGCTGGCGTCTTTAACCAAAACTTGGAGCAGTATGACTTTTGGATCCCTGGGTTCTAACTGACTTGGCATGTAAAACATAGCCTTCTCTCACTTGGCACACCTAAAACAAGTATGTCCATTTACTCACGCCCACACATTATATGTCTATGACACCGCACACGTACTGAAGCTGGCATATCGCGCCTCGAGAAATGTCAATCTGGTACCTGACCATGTACCACAGGAACACCTACTGCAAAAGAAACAAGTCAAATCAAAGGCCTGATTCTTCTGCGTTTCTCCTACAATGATACTGTTGATGCACTGGGGCCAGACATCACTGGCAAAAGGAGGATTTTTGGCTAATGGAAAAAGCTGAGCTGTTTCCCCAGATGCTTTTTGACTACTGCATTCATTTTTTTTGTACATCAGGGCTTCCTGGCACTGGGGTAAATATATGTATTCCCACGTTCAGAGGTACCCAAAGAAACAATGTCCCAGCCCAGAATGTAAAAGGTCTCTGTATTCAAATGACATTACACAGTCATCGTATCACTGCAATTAATGTGGAAAATTTAATTATTCCATCAAAACTGCTCACAATTTCCCCATATCCTGCAGAGCGCTGCAAAAGGATTTGCTCTGAAATGACATCAGCACCTGTTGCTGTCCAACATGGAAGTGGATAATAGATTATAATGCTTGAGTTTTAGGTTTTTGGTACTTTTGATGTTTATTATTTTATTTTACTTTTGGGACTTATTTTATGTGAAATACCATGTTTGTGGAACAACAATATATAAATTGAGCATTTCCAGGCATTTCATTTTTTTACTTGCAGCCTAGGCCCTAGGGTGTTAAATTTGTGTTAAAGGTACTATGTGCAATATATATATATATTTGTTTTAAATCAACAGATATATCAGTTTCGATGATATGTCAACGACCTGCACATACAAGTCGTTGACATACGGTATAATATCATCATCAGTCATAACTGCATTGGTGAGATATTTTGTACCTCAAGGGGCAATGTGAGTCACTAGAGTTCAGGCTGGGCTCTTTTGTAAAGCATTAGTAGGCCTACATTAACAGGGTTACATTAAGTTTGGTTTCTGAGACAACTTCTCAGGCAACTTGTCTGTCAACTTGACTTGTCTAGTTGCCAACAAGTAGACAAATAGCTGATGAGTTCAATATAGGCTAACATAATATATTGATATCGTATGCTCTCAAATGTACTGTAGCCTACAATGTTATTCTGAAATCTGTATCCTATTGCACACAAACATGCACACACAGACATGCACTGCACACAGGCACACACTAAATAATGCTGAAGTTATGAATAAGTAATACTGTTATTATTGTTATTATGCTTATTTCTAGCAGTTCTATCATCACGCTACCTCATCCTGTACTGTTCAAACAGTATTACCAACACCTTCCTATAGTAACAGAATGTACAAAAGCTCTGTGGTTATATCACACCACCATGCACTGGCCAAAAATCCTAAAGTGATTCTGAATGTTATGAAATAGTGAAGAAAGGAGCTGCTCAAATCATAGATACAGTATACTGTTAGGCCTAACAGGGCCTATTTGTTGCACTATTAATGAAGACCTTATTTGTAAATTTCGCGTTCACATTACTGCAGTGACAGATCGACAGATAACCAGATCAATTCCATGAATATAATAATTGACTGTCGACTATGCTATTATACCATCTGCATGCAACAGGCCATACCGGTATTAGCCTTTTGCATTTGTTTAAAGAGAGAAAACATTTCAACAACACTAATAACTAACTAAACTAATAAATAAAAATTGAGTAAAATGTAATGACTTTTCGTTGATGAAAATGCTTTTCTATTTCCGTCAACTAAAATAGACTAAAACTAGAATGAAAATTACAAAAATGTGACTATTAAGCATTTTCGTCTAAAGACTAAAACTAAGACTAAATCTAAAATTGCTGTCAAAATTAACACTGCTGTCGGGTTAGAGGTCTTCACGGGTCCTCCGAGACCAGAAATTCCAAGACCCCACTTTTGAGTGTTTGGCTCAGATCTGGGTCGGGTCTGACATAAATGATTCTCGGGTAAATGCGATTTACCAACTGGACCTGATAATTTCATTCATTAATAAATGTGTTAAAACATTATTATATGTAGCTTAATATATAGCCGTTTATATATTTATTTATAATATATATATATATATAATATTTTAGATTTTATTTATTTATATATTTATTTGTCATTCAGTGACATTCGGTGAGTGATCGGCCTACTATTGCCAGCGCCCCTGACATATGCAACAAATGCAAGTTTCTCTCATTCACCTGTTTCCCCGCCTCTCTCCTTTTTAGCTAGTACAGACCAGGAAGCTAACAGTCCACTTTGAAAGGCTTACTACTTCTCCGTGTCACATCGGCATTGCTAATTCCAAAAACAACTAGAAATCTCGAATCTACTTGCGTTGGCTCAACTGACTTGCTATGTGGAGAAATGAGAACATTGCTTTGAGTTGAGGCCAGAGCCTTGGACAATGACTCATGGTATCACCATATTGCCTGACCTCACTGTCAACCAGAAATTGAAGGTGCAGGATGTTACTCACAATCTAATACAGCGCCATAGGCTGTGAATACCATCAGTCAGCGCTTTGAACCTGCGTCTCAGCAGTTGTACCGTAAGCCTATCTTATAAAATAGAACGTCCAGTTCAAAAACTAAGCTTTCTTACGTAAATCCTCAACATGCAAAGAATAGAGAATACTTCCAACAACCCCTTTGGGTAAGTTGGTGGTCAGAAGAAATAAATAAATTCAGATAGGTTTGTTAAATGTTTTAAATGTATCCATTTATTACAGCTACAGTACAGCTAACACATACAGTATATTCAAGAGTTATAGAAAGGACTGCAGTTTAAAAAAACAGCTTCATGAAAGTGCATTATTGCAGTGCATTATATTATTTGTTGTCATTTGACTGTATTTGGTGAAAACTAAATTCAGCTACCACACACACAAACAGCAATCCAGTGACCATACTCTTGCACATATATCCCTCACTGTACTCCCAGATGCACATAACACGCACAAACAATTGCATACACATACACACACATTGACACACATTCAGATACACAACCATTCTGTATCATTCTGTAAAATGCTCAATATCACAATCCATTACTGTATCTCCATCACTTTGGAATGGATGGAAGTGTCTTCATGTTTTTCCAAGCCAGAGGCAGCAGAGGAAATGGCTTTGAAAACAAATAAGGTTAAGCTAATATCCACCACTGATCACAGAAGCCAAGCTCAGCCACAGACTCGCCGTCTAGAATCCGAAACTATTGTGTAGTGTTAAACCACAAGCGCTGTGTAAATGATCCCAATCTGTACACTTTGACCGTTATGTACTGTAGAGGAAAAAGAACACCAAATTGCCTGCTATATAACCAAACGGCACTTTTGCTGATGTAATGTCACATGCATTAATGCGAAGATAAAATGTGCTTTTTTAAAAGATTGTTCTGGACTTAAAAGGTACCATTCTGTTAGCAGTGGACATACTGTGAATGTTCCATTTTAATTCTGCGCCTAAGGAAATGGACTTCAGAAATTCATACCCCACCCAACACACTACATAGCCAGTGTCAAGACTTTGTACACTTTCAGAGACACCAACCTTGTTCTCTGATAATGTAGATGTCTGAATGCACAGAAAGGTGACAGAAAAGAGAAATGAAGACAAGGGACATAGAGGGGGTTGAAAGAGTGGGATGAGAGAAAGAGAGGACGAGACAGACAGACAAAGGGCAATGCAAACTTGCTCGGACAGGACTAGGACTCAAAAGTATTCTGCAGGCATCCAGCTTTCACTGTAGCTTTGGGGATCTGGGAAGAGAAAGAAGCCAAATAGCAGTCATGCCATGAACCCATGAATAGACGTAGAGGAAGACTCCTAGCACGGTACAGACATCCATACACGTATATATTGTTTAAAGAGAAATTGTGCATGCAGTGGATTTTCCCAAGAACCTGTAGTTCCATACAAATTATTTTTGAGGGCACCTTTGTCTTGAAACTGTCATCTTGACATAGAGCAGAAGGCAATTTTGAAACAAAATTTCTCCACACTGGCTTTCTCATTGATGGAAAAAGTGACACATTTTTAAGAAGGGAAATACTGTAATTTTAGGTTGATACTATAGCCCAAAGTCTAAAGACCTTCAAATGCAGTACATTTACTTTAGTATGATTTAATACGTTTTCACTCTTGAAAGGACAATTCTATAATGTCACTTTACATTAAAAACACAGAGCATGAAAAATCTTTCTGTGTGTACAGTACATCTGTACGTTTGTAGACTGTAGACAAATGCGCCTGTATAGGCTTAGAACACCAAGTTGTCACCGTCCCGTCAGTTTGCCTGATCCAAGTCGGAATCCAGTGCTAGTTTACCCCTGATTAGTTTAATTGTTTTCACCTGTGCCTTCCTGTTAGTCCCTGTTGAGTTTTTTTTTAGTTTTTGTGTTTGCTTTTGCTTACATTGCCTGCCCTTTAGTTGAACTGCCTTTGTGTATTAGACTCTTTATGGATTATTCTTTGCCTTTGTCTGCTTTAAGGATTACCTGGATTTTGACTCCTGTCTGTACCTCAGCTTGACATTGTTTTCTGCCTACTGCCTTTGCTTCAGTCATTCCCTGCTACTGGCTCTGAACACAAAGATTGTTTCACAAGTGGATCTGTTATTTAAAGGATCTATTTTCCCCTGGTGTTCTGGAAGGCATGCCCACAAGGAGAGTTGCCTTAACTCCAGAATGTCCCAGGAAACCTTATCTGATGGGCTTGGATTAATTAACTATCTGGTAAACTGATCATATTTAGCCCTGGCCTGAGAGATATGTTTCCTACGAGGGGCCCTGATGCCACTCCCCTCTGCGGAAGTGACTACTCAGTATAAATTATGGTTTCTTATGTAACGTTTGTATGCATGCATGCTACAGGCAACCTGTAAAGTCCAGGGTGGCGCACCTTCCCGGGTGTGCGTGCGCGTGTGTGTGTGCGTGTGTGTGTGTGTCTGCTTTATTTCAAGGATGTCATCGAATCTTGCCAAAGTACCGTTCCAATGTCTAGGATACTTTAGAGTTCTACCAAGGACTCAGTCATTCGATCAGAGGATTTTGAAGGATGCTTGTGTGTATCCTCAGCGTTAGAATACCCACAATCCTATGCGAACATCAGGAGAGGAGGTTTTAAAATGCCCCAAAACCAAATGGATTTAGCTGCACAATATGCATTTAAATGTAAGTATATTCAGTGTTCTTCTAAAAAATAGTTGTCACCATAAATATATATACTGTACCGTAAATATTCTAGCAAAACGTATAGCCTATTTGTAAGTTAGATGTCGTACCTAGATATCCTACCGTACCAGTGGCTTGCTTCTATGGTATTGTATTTGTGTCTGCCCCTTTGCATGTAAAGCACTTTAAATGTTATGTATGTATGTAAGTGCCTTCAAATTCACTAGAGATGTTATTATTTGTATTGGGGATTAAGGAACAAACAGGTCGGGGGTTGTCTTTTCTTTGTCTGTTATTGTTTGCCTTCTGGCCGCTGTGTTATGTGCTATCTGTCCTGATTGTGTGAAGCCTCTATATTAAATGTAGAGCGTAAGCTTGTGAATGCCTTTCTGTGTCTCTGGTTCTCTTTTTCTTCTGCACCTGCACTCGCCCCAACACCCTGCAGAATAACAGACCGAGAATGAGAGCAGAAGACTAACACATGCCGGTCCTTCCCAGCGGGCAGGACCAGTGCAGTGGTTTGGAGTGGCAGGTAGCGGAGATCAGCGGCACATTAGATCGCCTGCTCTCTGTTGAAACACCAATCAAAGGCCACATCCTTCACCTCCTTGCCACCCAGCGCACGTGGGTCACAGAAGCCACTTTAGGGCTAATGTCCAAATAAATGTAGTTTTATGGGGGGGTGGGGGTGGTTTGTGGTTTGTCTGAAGAATTTGTTTGGATATAACAGTAGTGGTAAAATATAACCATTGGAACTAAAACCCTTTACAACCCAAAGGACATTAAGCCACTAGGAATTCTTGGAGAACTCCCACAACAGTGACATTTGTTTTTAACCTCTGCCTGAACCATGGGAGGAAAATAAATGATTTCCTTTTCAATTTAGATAATGTTGGAAAATGGAAACTTGGTGAACTCTTGATGTGACTATGAGGCAGAACATTCTCTCGAAGCTCTGGAAGGAGAACAGAGGTGTGAACGCTTCCAAGATGAAACACAGCAGTTGAGACAAAGACCAAATTCAAACCATATACATGACTTATTCTTCGGTGAACATGGTGGTGAAATCTTTTTGGTAATGATTGAACCCGCTTCAATTCCCCCAAAACACTCAAATCAGTCTGCCGTTTTATTATGTAACACGAAAGCTGGCCTCTCAAACCAAAATGACCTGCTAAGGCGTGCCAAAGTCAATCCAAGGAGCAGACCAATGCATGTTAATCAAATTGATACGTCCTTCCTACTCATTAAGCATATGAAAACACATCAAGCAAGGAGAAGATTTTCGTGATATTACAGTCATTTCCAAGGCATTCAATGAAAAGGATGGGGGCAATGGCTTTCTCGTGTGTTTAGGGCGGCCAAGGTACAATGTGTTCCACCCATGTCCAGATATAATAAAGCATTTTTGCTGAAAGACTAGCTTGATGGTAGGTGACCTCTTTTTCACAAATGCACCGTTAGTAGGAAACAGCTACAACTAAAGAAACTATGAGACACTGACTGGGCAGGTAAACATTTCCAAGGTACTTCACACAACGCTCATCTTCCTTTCGACCCTGCTGCTCAGACACACACACACACACACACACACACACACACACACACACACACACACCGAAGCTGTGTGTCCCGGAACGCTGGTATAGCTGGACGTTTATTTTTCCTGCTCACTAATCCCTGTGTGAAAACATTCCAGGCCAGGGCGACGAGGGAGCAAGGGA
>JAODUE010039170.1:0-19867 GCA_027564755.1 Amblyopsis hoosieri
TGTGTGTGTCTCTCTCTCTCTCTCTCTCTCTCTCTCTCTCTCTCTCTCTCTCTCTCTCTCTCTCTCTCTCTCTCTCTTATGCTATAGCGTATGTCACAATGGTCTGTCTGTATATTGCTCTCTCTCTGTGTGTTTCACCCTTTTGGAATTTCAGTCTCCCTTTCCATGCATCACCCAGTGTGTCTCTTCCCTCTGGTGCCTCTCTATCCCCCTCTCCCTCTTCCCTGAAGGACTGCTATCTTATCTCTGAGTTAAGCTGCCAGAGAAACCAACCGGTCTTCATCTGGACGTCTCCCTCCTGGCTCCCTGCAGCCTTATTTGGGAGGATAGATGCGGTTTAATGAAGCTTTAAGTCAGTGTGGGCTCATCTGTGCGCGCGAGTGCATCTTTGTATTGTGTGTGCGCATGTTTGTGTTGTGTATGTGTGAATGTGTCATAATGGGCAGTATAGATTAATGAAGCGAGCTACGCCTCCTGCCCACTTGATAACAGTATAGACCGCAGTGCTATAGCTAAATAATGAAGCCCCTTTTGGATTTAACATCAAACAGCTTCCCGGTGAAGAAGTTAAAATGACCCCACCCGCTCCGTGAAAAGCTGTTTGCTGTGTGACACCTGGTACAGTATGTTCACAGAATACGCTGCATTCAACTGAAAGGTTAAACGTTCATAACTTTGTTCCTGTTCACATGTAAATAAGATCCTGTAGGCTTTGAATAAACCACATTCCCCAGTGTGCATTTTGTGTTTATCGGCCTTATGCCCGCACACTGTTGCAAGTCCCCGCACCCATGCTCTCTCTTTGCCTCTTAAGCAGTCATATATGCATGTGCAGTCACACGCACACACACACGCACACCTACACACACGCACACGCACACCTACACAAACACATAAACCGATAGCACAGGTGGTCCACTCTCCATCTTGCGAGACAGCAGGCCTGCCCAACCCCCCTGCCTGCTGCTATCCCATGAGCCTCTCTGCTCCCATCATAATCCAGACAGGAAGGAACTGAGGTTCTAAACATTATATGTTCCGTTCGACCGCCGCTCACTGCCATCTGGCTGTGCGGCACCGCGTGGCATACTGATAATGCACACAGATGCAGGAGAAAGATGTTTTTCTTCGTGCAGGTTGCATGCTTTTACAAGGATAACAGACCATGCCAGATGCTTATGGGATGTATGTATGCGCATATAGTGTATATAATACCCACTTCCCTCTGTGGGGGAAAAGGGAGGAGGGGTGTAGTCTCGGTCACTACAGATGTCTACGTGATTGGGATTTATTGGCAAGGTATAGGGTGAATGTTTGTGTTGCTGAATCTGCAACAGCGACACAGCACTTGCTATACTGATCTCCATAACAACACGCCAGTCTCTGTTAGAGACCAGGCCGGGGAGGGAGTTGGAATGAGACACGTTGAGAGGATGTTGAGATCAGCGTGTTAGCATAATATAGCAGCACCACATCAAGTTAAATGTATTGCAAAACAATTACTAATTATTATTCAAAACAAAAAGCTAATTGTGCGTGGCCTTGCCCTGGTTCTCAGAAAAAATATTTTAAATAGCAAATATTGTCAGGTCATATATTGTGTGATTAACGCATCCTGTTAAAATGTGCCTTCATTATTACAAATATATTAGTTCTACTTGTTGAGTTCGACTTGTTGATAAGATACAATAGGCAGCTCAAAGTGGCCACGGCAACAAATACAATTCACGTTAGTTTGCAGGTTTGATCAATACCCTCCAAACCAAGGATGGATAGGAAGCTCTTATGGCCATATAACAAAGAGCCAGGTGTATTGGCATGGCCATTCATTTTGCTCTCTGAGCTCTCTTTGGACCAGAGGGAGAGAGACCTTCCCTACCTTCCTTTTTAGTCTGTCTCTCTTTGAAAGCAAGCTGAGCAATGCTAATGCATACAAAATTCCTCTCAGTGGTTCTCTCTCTCTCTCAAACTGCTCTGTTCCTATTTCAAACCGCTGGGCAGCCTTGTTGTAACATGGTGCTAGTATTAGTGGACATTCAGAGGCTGATGCATTTGAAGTAGGCTAGAAGCTACATTCGAGGTGATGTCACGTAGGCTTTCAAAGAATCTTTCATATTTTGGCAAATACTGTATGAGACACATGAGCATGTAAGACTCTATAATAAATGCATGTACATAAACTACTGCCAGATTTGACACATTTTAATGTATTAACATTTCCAAGGAATTCACCCTGAGATAAAACTACACACTGTCCTTCCCCTTACTGTACATTTCCACCTACTGCAGAACAGCAGCGTTTAAGCAAGCATCTTACATGCTTTGCTCATTGACGGATGACACTATCCCTGCTACAGTAAGAAAACATAAATTTTAGCAGAATTACGCTAAAACAATGTATTTATGCAATAAAAAGAGATACGTACAATTAATTGAATCCAACTGTTTTATGCAAAGGTACATAGTGAGTCCTATTATGAATTAGGATCACATGGGAGATCTTTAATCTGTGTCTTGATGATGTGGATTGAACAAATGACATTAAGATATGGAGTCGACAACCTAACCACTAGCTAATCTTAACCACTAATATTAATATAAAGATGTATTAGATAACTTAATTCCAATTGATGAATATGGTGACTCGCTGGTCCTGTTGTCACAAGAGACAATGTTGAGAATATGAGCTTGTGTTCTCATACAACAGCAAGTGGTAGGTGGTACAAAGCAAGGATGTCAAAGTCACCACAGGAAAGAGAACAGCTTAATAGCACCATGTCGACGATTCTGCCAGCATCTGGAACTCTGTTTGACGTTGTGTTTTCTTGATAAATACTGTATGGTTGAGCATTCGTCTCAAAGTGTAACATTGCTATTGGCCAGTAGGGCATTTGTTAGACCTGAAGTATACCTTTTACTAATCAAATACTTTTCCTGTTCAGAACAATAATTAATTAATGATGACATAAAGAATATTGACAGGACAATTTCCAAGGCACACGTTTATGAAAAGGGCTGAGCCTTCAAATGACCAATGATATTCACACATTGCTAAGAGTGCAGAGCTCTTTGCATAGTTTATTGAAGCCTTTTGCGAAATAGGAAGATATTGACATGACATATAGTACTTCCTGTGCTAAATAAACAATACACTTTGTAATTGAGTGTTATATGAATGAAGAAAAAAAAAACTGTAAATGGCTTACTATTTTCCGAATGAGAATAGAGTGGATAATAGCATAATAGTTCACTTTTCATATCAAAATAACACAAATTTTTAGTGGAATATAGTGTGCACATAAACATATACCCCCACCCCCCCCCCTCCACACACACACACACACACACACACACACACACGCACACAGACAAAGCATGCACACGCGTACAGGTACTGTGCGAAACACATACGCACACACACACACACACAGACAGAGGAGTCCAGCCGGGTCCAATAGCATTGGCAGCTCTGCCAGCATTCCTGTTGCGTCTCAGAATGTAGAAGCTGGCGTCGTCTTGATATGTTCTGTGTGCCACTTAGCCAACATGCATTGTATCACACCAACATCCCAGTTGGACGATTGTTCGCTTCCTTTAGCGATGTAAGCAAGAAAGTGTTATATTCTGTTCTTTGCCCTCGTCTTTCATCTTTCTATGGTGAAGAAAGCAGTCAAACTGTGCTTTCTATGATTTTACTGCATGCTGAAGCTTTTTGAAGTGCTCATATATCTACATTTGTAGGGGATCAAAATAAAAAAAATAAATAAAAAAAATATATACAGTATATATATATTAATAACTGTAAGTACTACGTAAGCTGATAAAGAGCATGCTTGAAATTTTATAAATCCCCTTACATTGAAACCACATTATTTTGTTATTGACATGAATGTATTTTTCTTGAAATAATAATAATAATGATTATTTCGTTATCTGTACAAAGATCAGTACTGCCAGCATGCATTATAGTCAGGAGTGCCCATTGATCAATGCATCAGTTGTTTGCCTGCATCAGTCTACTCCTCTGCAGGTTGTTCTCAGTACGAGTACAATCAGGTGTGGTCAATGAATGAGACACTCATTTTCGAGTTCTCAATATACTTACCCTGTAATCTCGAGTCTCCGGATAAGAAATCTCGCTTTGCTATCTTGAGATAATGCTGTAATTAAGTTGTGATCTCGAGATAATGGCATTATAAAAGATAATTGCAAGCACAGCCTTTCTTGGCTTCAGCATATTAGTTTACTCTGGAATTAAATATAAGGGCAGCAGCATTTTAGCAAGATATTACATGGACACCTAGATATGGTTTGCACCATATGATCATTTTTGCATGTGCAATAAAATGTATTAAGCTTGAGGGTAGACGATAGAACAATTATTTCCAGTGCCATTCAGATGGTAGCAAGAGCAGGTTACCAACCCTGCCCTGCTTCTCTGTTCCCTCCCTCTGGAGGCCAACCATTGGCCTGTGTGTGTACAGGAAATGCTTATTCGCCAGACCAATCATGGCCATCATTATTGGTCTGGCCCTGATTGGTCAGAATTATTTCAGGCACCATCAACATTTTAAATATATAACTTATATAAAGGCAGGGGCTTAAATCAAAAATGATAGTCTCACAGATGATTTCACTCAGCTCACAGATGTTTACACTAGTCCTACAGCACATTTAATTTAATTTTTATTTTGAATAAATTAAAATAATGAATTTGAGAGATTTAATTAATTTGACAATGAACAGATGTTGTACGGACTTTTGAACTTTGATCCCAGCTGCACATACTGTAACATAGTTAACATTTATTTACTGTAATTAATTATTCAAATAAAATTATTTGCATGCACACAGCCATGTAGATCTGAATTCACACAGCTCTAGCACCCATAAATTACAACTTTAATGCTTTAAACTTTTTACAAATATCTAATCATATTTGCAGCTGCTTCAATTGTTTTTTCGTAAATTGTTTTACTTAAATATTTATTTTATGTTGATGTAGTCTTACCTAATCTTAAATGTTTTGAAACTTGCAAATCTGAAAGTTGAATTATCCAGCATACAGTTGAAAAGGGAATAGGAATATGAAGGTGTAGTTTGGTTCAAGAAGAACAAGTCAAACTGATCTGTACTGAAGTTCTAATGCTCCCTGGAGTCGAATGAATTTTCAAATTGTTTTCCTTCCTTCTTTTTTTAACAACTAGGCCCTGGGAGAAAGACCAGGAGAGCGAAGATAAGACAATCTAGTCTCTCCTGCGGTTCTAGGTCTTCTCTCGGTGTATCTCTTTCTCTCACTCAGAGAGATGTTCATGGAAGCAGGACTTCACCAAAAGCTTGGAGTGTTGCACACTAGAACAGAGGAGGAGAAATGGTCTCATGTATGCTCTTGTTGATATTTGCCTAATCAGATACACACTTTGCCTAATCAGATACAGCTTGCTGGAGGTAGGGTTATATCTGTGTATGTGTGAACTGAAAAGGATCCCACATTGCGCTTATTACTTTGTGATTTAGCTTTGCTGAATGTCGACCTTGGATTGTGATGGATGGTATTATCACACTTTATGATGATGGGATTGACAGACCAAATGAAGAGAAGAGTAGTACTGCTGTTATTACAGTTGACAGTTTTTTGCCAGTGAGTGACAGACGCCACACACATATCTTAAACACTAAGATTCTGCAGTAATACATCTCTGGTAGGATTGCATGTAGGGTATGCATTAAAACAATGCCATTTGTTTTTTACTTGTATGTTGTCTGCCATCATCAAATGCTTATTATTCTGTAATGAAAATTACCCATATAGTATTTTTTTAAGTAACTGGACAAGAAAAACTCATGTTTTGTAAACAGGACCCAGATTATTTAGAGCAATTGCATAATATAAAAGAGCCATAAAAAGCAATGCCAGTGTAACTGTTTAACAGCGTGGCAAAATGCTGATGGCCAAACAAAACACCAGTTTATGATTTTTAGCCCGAAAAGTCTATCATGGAATCCTAGTAATTCCTAAGAAATTGTCTGCTCCTCAAGAGATAATATTATTGTCACCACATTCAGTCATGAAATGTTATTTATTTTGTTTAATTACATTCTGTTTTATATAATGCACTATATCCATGGGGGTTATCTGGCACTTGCAGCCACACAAACCCTGTAAAAACCCTTCTGGAGGTTTTATAAAAGTATAAACCACAGACAGAACCTCTTGAGGGCCTCTTAATGGGCCTGCGTCTTTCAGGGAGTGTTAAAATGTAAATTATGGAGTATTTTACACTCCTTGATGACAGGCAGGGGAACAGTTTGAGGAGGACCCAGGGAAGAGCCACATCTTGGCAGGAGCGTCCCAATAATCTACATGCCTTCAGCTGCCAATTGCCAGGATTTACCCACTACTGTAAATTTAGGCCAGGAAGATGCTAAAAGAGAGACCGCATGTCACTGTATATAGATGGAAAACAGCTAATTTAGTATCTGGAGGCGATTTTTGAAGAGAAATGGGATCTTTATGTGAATTGAACTATTTTTACATAGCAGGTCTATATCGTGTGTGTTTGACTTGTACAATGCAACTTCAATAAGTAGCCTGACTTGTCAATATATACAGTAATGGAGGGTTTTTGAAGTTTTTATATTAGTGAGCAAAAATTAACTTCACTTCAGAGCTCCAGTTATCAGTAGAAACACGCCATCAGCCAGCTGCACTTGTTGACAGTGGAAAAACTGTTAAAAGTACAACGTGTCATTTTGTTTTGTTGCTGAAAGCCTGTGAGACCAGGTGTTTTTTCTGCCATTCTTACAGTTGAACTTGTCTTGATCTAACTTGGACATGAATGTGATGTCAAATGAGCAAAAACAGGAATGTTTTCAACTTGGCATCAGTATACTATACATACTGTAAGAGTATTTCACTTATTTAATTTCAGTGTTAGCGCAGGTCCATGCACTATTGCGGTCTTTTATCACTTCCTTTGTGAATGATCATTTTATTCAGCAGTTTGCTGGCATCTGAATTATTTTAATTCAATATAGCCCACATGCAAACACACCAATGGCAAATGTAAATATTTAATTTGGCGTAAATCCTTTAATGTTAATTAAAGACAAACTGTTTCATTTTTAAAGCAAAGACAAAATAATCTTGTAAAACACTGGCACATCAGTTACATCAGTCAAACTATGCTAATGAGATAGCAGTGATTACAGAATGTTGCAGGACTGAGACAAAGGAAATGTCTTGTTCCTCATTACCACCTACTACATGGTGACATTCTGGGCCAATCAGAGCTTTAGTCCCACTTCCCAAAACAGACAGTAGCACAAAGTGGCAAATCAGAAACGTGTTTTGATGGATCTTTGATTGAGCGCCATAGCACTGAGTCGACAAACGACAAACCACAAAAAACTAATTAGCCTGAGTATAAGTCGAATGTGGAAAGTGGAAGGATTGGGAGTGATGGCGGGATGATTGCAGGGCTGTAGATTAAAATACACACTTTTAATGAGCGAGGGACAGAAAGCCTTAAGCAGATGAAGAGATCTTTGAAGTGACACTCGGGGCCTTCTTTGAAGGTCCTCACTTGTCCAGAAGGAAGGATGGATCTGTACATGGATTTTGATGCACAATTTTATCTTTGAAGAAGAACCTTACAGCACAGCAGAGAAGATAAACAGGCTTCTTGGCAGTGCTCATGTATAACGTTGATATATTGGCTAGCCTAGATATTCAGAAATACCTTATTGGGGAAAGAATACTGCCATATTTCAAACAGACAAAAAGTCTTATGTTGTCATAAAAATGAGGAATAAATGATTAATAATGTATGTCATTTATTCATATAGTTGTATATACATATTGGTTGGAATTCTAATATTTGTAGGGTATCTACGTATCTTTTTGTTGAGGAGCAGGAGATGAGAGGAAAACGTAATAGAGTAAAAATCTGTTTTTCTTTTATTTTCACTAAAGTATTGCTATACTAGCCATATTTAAATGTATATCTGACGTGACAACTAGCCTGCAGATAGTGAACAAATCTTCAACAAATCTTCTTCGTCTTCTGTGTTCTTACAAGTATTTATGAGCCAACATAAGAATAAACGTAAACATACTGTACTGTATGTCCTCTCCTTGGTCCTCTGAAATGGCATCTCTAGTTGTTGTAGTACATGTCCACTCAGGAAGCAGTCAGCAGAAGCATCAGACACAGCTCCGCCTGTCAAACAAATAAAAAATATTGTAATGCAATATTGAGTAAATTGTGGGAAAATTTACATTATTTTAATGGTTTTAATTCTAATCTGCAGAAAGTAAATTAGTTAGAAAATAGTCAACAAGGAGTCAAGTCCATGCACATGAAATGCAGAAAATGTGTAGAAAGTACAGACCCCTAATGTACATTTCATTTAATATTTAACAATCAAGACAACTAGTTTGCTCAAACAAAACAAAATGTATAAATTACATTAATTTAGCTAATGCAATTGACTACATCGCAATCATATGTGTTCTTATGTAATGTGCTCTAACAATTCCAGAATAAATATGGTATGGCACTATGGAGGACAGTATACTGAATGCCATTACCACTTTTCATAGCATGTTTAATAAAGACTACAACATATTGATAAACATTTTTTTAAATCATACAGGATAATAGTTGTTGTTGTTGGTAAGCCAGAAACAAAATGAATACCTCCCAAGACAAAGGCTTTTTCAGGTTTGCTTGAAATGTAAAAGAGCAAAGGTTAAAGAAAAACATTTTGGGGCAGGCATTTGCTTGTCGTAGAAAACATTTGCGTCCTGAGAGGCAGTAAATGGCAGCTGCTGATGTTGACAGCATTTGCCCAGAGGCCATCCAGTTCTAATTAAGAGGTGAAAGATGTGGAACTAAATGAAAACGCCACAGATCTTGCAGTGCTTCGCTACACCACCAATGTCGTCTTAAACAGATCAATTGCCACAGCTCACATTGTCATGGAACTGATACCCCCCAAGGCTCCTGTTTTAGCTATTTAGACCCATAGACACAGACTTGATAAATTACTCTGCAGCACTCTGCCATCACAAGGGAATCCCCAAACAGTTTTTGTGTTCACACCCACCTCTCCATCCACGTATGGGCAGAGAGTTCTATACAGTGCTTTTTTGGTATTTGGTATTTAGATCGTGTCTGATGTCTGTTTGTTTTCGTGGTATACATGGGATGGTCACAAGAAGAACATATTACTGCTATTGGCAGTTGGAGAAAAATATCTTGAATAGGGGGTTAATAGGGCACCATGGTGAACTGAGAACTCGGGAGGAAATGCAAATACACAAAGAAAGAAATACGCAATAAGACAGGAATGAGAAATAAGTTATTTAAAATACCTCTATATGTTAGTCTCCTTCCTTATGTGCGTTGGTGGGTGTGTGTGTTTGTGTGTGTGTCCAGAGAGAGGGACTATTCATTACTGTATGTAAACTGTGCAAGTTTGTTCATTAGCAGCCTTAACTATTTACTGTGATAATGGATTCCTCTTTCACTATCAGTGGCTGAAAGGCATTGATTGTACATTGTTATCAGCTAGGGACAAATACCCACTATTAAATGCATATAAATATTACATACGGTCCGTTAAATAATGCACTGTGACAGTGGTTTGTGCTAGAGAGAAAGAGATACAGTAGGGAGAGAGGGGAGGTATTGCAGGTTGCAAGGGCACAGAACATGACTAGAGAAAAATCTTGTAGGTCTGTCTGGGATCATGTTAAACTAAGACATTTGTCTCTGTTGCATCCGTCCTGCTGTGCACACTTTGAGACGATTAAACTCCATCTGACATCACGCTGTCTGGGAGCGGACGAAACCTTTTTAAGCTGCGCTCTGAAAAATGACTGGGTGTGCAAGCGTTTGCCGCTGGTTTTGGTTCGACATTACTCAGAGCAGGACACATAACTCTACTCGCCCCCCCCTCCCCTCCCCTTTCCAAGCCCACCCCCAACCCCCACGCAACCTTCAGTCAGTATGAAGTATTGAAACTGTTTCAACGTGAGGGAAAAAAACCCAGCAGGCTTATATTTCTAAAGGAATTCCAGAAACTGTGTTCATCGTATATAACAACAAAAAAGCTGTGTGTCCACAGCATAAGTTGGAAAATGCATAAAGATGTGACATAATCACTTAACATCGTGGTATTATACAGCATGGTGTTCCCGCTAAAAAGCATAATTGCTTGTTCCAAAGTGAAGGCTTAATTAAATAAAAGCAATAGCAGCCAGACCAGGGGCTTGAGCACTGCAGCCCAGACAGCCTGACAATGTAAAGTATTACCAATGTCATAAGGCTTCATTTCACATGGAGGGGACATATATGAGCTGTGGGCATCGTGTGTGCATGCGATAGGGTCAGGGGGAGACAACATATCCTGCTGAGACCCCATACTGTACATCATAAACAGAGATGAAAGCAGTACAAGGCACAGGGCCAACTCTTGCTGGTGTCCAGTCTCAATATACAGTACAGTACGGGCAGGCTGCATCTGCTATCTGCTATAGCATTAATATTAGACTCTATGTAATCAAACCCTAATGTTTTCATGTGGCTTGAGATACAGATAGATACACAGATACAGTAGATATGATAAATAGATCGATAGATTCTCCTTCATCCCTAAAGTCCCAAAATGGCCCCTGCATGGAAAGAAAGATGGTGTATTGATTATTTTACAAATGCATCTGGACTGACTCAACAGGCCAGAGGAGAGGTGGTCAGCTGCGGGATATGGAGGATAGCCCATGTTAATAAATGGCCAATTCTAATATTCTTTCTTATGGCCTTCTGCTGGCTACTCTTCAGCGGAAAAAAAAAAACCCCAGTCCAAACTTAAAGTAATTGATTATGTAAACTGTGCAAAGAGCCGTTTAGAGTCCAGCACATTCTGGTCCAGTTGTCATTCATGTGCCCTAATCCTGTTGGAACCTGTTCTGTGGTTGGATACTTGCACAGCATGACACACTCAAAAAGGGCGAGTCACGTCAACACAAGGCCGCAACTGTTTCTCCTCACCGCGTTGGCAGTGGACATCCGTTGGTTTTTACATAAAAACGATGCTAATGACATTGGACCGAACGAAAGCGGCTGCCATTTTGTCCACCCCTGAGCTACTGGTGACGTGATCTCTCAAGAGATGTCTCCAGCAGAGACCGTGGTGAAGACAGGACAGCGCTTAAAGCTGTTAGACGGTTGGGATATCAGGCAGTAGCCAGAGTTGTCTTTGAACTACACAGACCCACGTGCACAATCCGTAGCCATGCACACACATACACAACACACAGTCCCCGTGAAAAATCACTTTGGAATCACTATGCATTACACCCTTGAGTCATGTGTCGCGCGTGTGCGTGCGTGTGTGTGTGTCTAACGTGTGCCCATGCATGTGCGTTTCTCATTGCTCCTAGGCTCCTGGGTACAGAAGGAAAGGTTAAGCTGTAACCAGATGTTTCAAGTCACTGCTCCTACAGTATGGGAGTCCCATAAGTCAGAGGAGAGGATTAAGAAGGGCACTTTCATGCTTTCTTTGACTTATTTCTCTCCCGCATAAAGTGCAATGAAATTTCTCCTTTAGCATTTGGTTAGGATGTTAGCATGACTAGAGCTGGTATGTTTAGGTATTTTGCTGATTTCATCTATTTTTGCAGGAATCACAGATAACTATTTCTGATAATGGTTAAGTACATCTGTTTGTGACTTCCTGAGCACCTCCATAGAAAAAGCCTAATGAACCTAAGTGCCTTTACAGACAGTTTGAGCTGGGGTGTTACACATTGTCTTTCCACGCCAACTTAACTGTTTTCAGTCACAAGATATACAAGGTGCTCACCTGTTATGTCTAAGAATCTAAGAGTCTAAGAAAGGCACAGGATGTTTTTGGGTATTACTATTTGCGTGTAAAAGCTGGTAAACATTACTGTGTTCTTTAAATAACCTATGTTTGCTTATTTCATTAAGGATGGAATAGAACAGATGACTCAGACATATTGGAAATATTCTTGTATTTGTAGAGTGCTGGAAGTACTAGCACTTATACCACTAATACTGTACTACCACATGGGCAAGAAGGAGATTATCTCAGTATCCAGCATACTTCATCATATTAACATCACTTTTGCTGCTATTAGCACATGCAATAAGATGCTTATTTAAGACCAAATAGTCCCCTTTCCTTACAGCACTGTGGGAGTATGGTGATTCTGACCTTTAAGAACCAGCAGAGTGGACCTCGTAGGGTTCAGTCACTTGTAGAATTACTTGACTTACAGAGCCATTTGGAGAGCATCTCGAAGCCCACTGGCGTAATGCTAACCTCTCTAGAGAGACTGTGATAAGACAGGGTGACAGCCACCAGGCAATATGAGGCAACAGCGAACTACAGATAACAGCTGACGTGTCATTCATGGGGGAGAAGAGGGACCAGAGAGGGGTCCAAGAGGAGGGTGGAGGGGGGCATGTGGCACGCTGTTAAGATAGCTTGCCCTGCCCGCTGCTCTTGAGCAGCATCAGATCAGAGGATTCCACACAGGAAACTGTGCTCTCCTAATGCTGGATTACACACTCCTCTTCTTATAGGCCTCTCGGGTGAGGTGCCCTGGAATGTCGCCCGGAAAAGTGAAGGATTTTGCTCCACACTATAGGCGAATGATTTAGCTGCCTTTTAACAACGTGATGGCTTTACTCATGGCTCACCATTTTCAGCTGCTGTCTTTTAAAGCTGTTTAACCCTTGTCTTAAGGGCATAGTGGTGACAAGATTAGACGACGTTCTGCGTGTTGGCGCGCGCGCGCGTGTGTGTGTGCGGGGGTGTGTTGAGATTCAGTAAAATACCAGCAATGCTAAAATGGCATTCTGAAATCAAAGGGCAAAAAATGCTGACAGCTCAGCATGTTGACAGATTGATTAGGGTTTTTCAAATTAATTCAACGGATTGCCACATATTTGAATGTGTTCTCTGTAATGCTGACAGTAAAAACACGTACTGAATCAATTATGTACACGATAAGGAAATCAGATTCTGTTTGTGACAGTGAATACATTAATAATTAAAAGACTAGTTTCTTTCCAAAGGGCACAATTTGGATCCAAGTGTGAACCTTTTTTTGAGCCTTTTTTTTTCTTTTTCAATTGTTACAAGCCTTAAACGTAGGTATTACGTTTTGTGGGTTTTATGTTTTTTTTAACGTTTTTTTTTTATGTAAGGTCCAATTTCTATCTCCAATTGATGGTCAATATTAAAGCCCTTATGCATTATTTCTGCAAGGTGATATTTCTGCAACAAGGTAAATGTCAAGTTGTGAATAAGCTGTACTGTAAATGTCTTTCTTTCATAGCCTGAGCGATGTCTAAAAACCAAAACTACAATGTTGTGGAGGCTATGATGCTAAAATGGCATAAAAAGCTATGTTTTATGTTGTAAAATTATTTATTTTTTTCCTTTCACTTGGATGTAGAACAATAATCTTTCTTCTTTGCTTCTGGGAATGTTTAGGCAAGTAGGGTCAGTATACTATACTGTACATCCCAGACTTGTTTTACTTTTTCTCGCTTGTTATGTGGTTGGTGGGAAGCACAAACCACTGGGCTGCGTGTATTCCGACAAGTCACGGTACAGCTATCAAACTATGGAATATGACCAATGTGAATACCCACCGAGGACTACCTTTGTATTCAGGACTTTGAATTTAGATTGTCCACACTGAAATGCAGACGGAAAGGATTTGTGGAGTTTGCATAACAGGATGTCTTACCAGGCTATTCCTGTACACATTCCTCCTTAAAATCCCCCCCATTCCCAAACACCCTCACACACACACGCTGTACAAACCCACGTGGTTTGAATCTACTGTATGACTCCAATAGCAAAGTACAGTACATGATCATTTTCACAAGAAATGTGTTGCTGTCACACTAAATAGAGCAGGCAGATATGAATGTAGCCAGACTGAGGCCTTTTCTTATATTTCCCCTGCCTGCACTGCCATACACTGCCACGCAGCGCCCAGCCATGCCCAGCTCCACTCTCATGCCTGCCTGACAGAAGCAATCACTACCCATTGATAATGCCCCTCTCATCTGAAAATGGCAGCATGTAGAAATCTATAAAAGGTTTTAATGTCGGGGGGAGGGGGGTGTTCCATGATTACCCTGGCTTTTATCTGTCATTCACCAAATCACGCCGTCACACTCTCTCCTGCTTGTCTGTGACAGGCCAGGGACAGCCTGAGAGCATTGTGCGTAATGGCTGTGCCGCAGTTGCAGGTGGAAAGCATATATCTTATCAATACTAATTGTATCTGCTTGACAGAGATAATTTCTCCCCCCTCTCTCTTGCACCACCATGTTCCCCTGTGTGGCAAGATAGCGAGAAAACAAACATGGGAGCGAGAGAGCAAAAATAAAATTAGCATTGTTTCAGAAGAGAATATTGAAATGAGAGACATATGCATTCTTTTTCATCTGAATGCCCAGAATCAAACACAAAATTACTTTTAAAGACATTCAGAAAGATTAAATTAATGTTTTTCTCCTTTTCAGGTTAAACTCTATAATAACGTATTTTACTGTATTAAACCATAACAATTGTGAGCTGAATATTTTAACTCTGTGTTTTCAGCTATTTGGTCATGTTTACAGTGATCAAAGGCACCACTTCACCTCTTCCACAGAAATGAAAATCCATAAATGATTTACCTCTGCAAGTGAAATAACTCATGGAGAGCAGTGTGTGTGCATTTTAATGAGTTTGAATTCAAACAATTAAAAGTTCAAGAATATTATTTGTGTTAATAGTTTGCCAATTGGACTGACCGTTCATTTTGATAAATGCATTCATAAAGAGCCCCACATCAAACAAAATTCAGAACATAGAATTGGTTTGGTACACATAAAAACACATTATGTTTGATGCTATATACATTTAAAAATGTTATGGGGCCCATCATTTTCTTGCCCTAAATCGATTAGCAATGTACAGTATGAGGGGCAAGATAGGTACCTGGCTTGTTTTACTCAGTGATTATTTATACAATTTGGCTGAATAACATGTTACATATTTCAAAATGTACAGTATAGCCTTTTCAAGTCACTTTACAGACCAGTAGTGTAACATCTGAATAATTGAATTGTATATAGGAAAACATCTGATCAATGTTGAATGAAACTGAAGCTCAAATACTTCATACATCATTCCCTAAACCAGAGGTTTCAAACCCATTTAAAAAAAAACTACCAAACAAACAAACAACCAAACAAACAACAAAACAAACAAACAAACAAACAAACAAAGGGAGAACATGCACATGCAAGATATATTCTTGGAGAATTTAGTGAACAATTTTCTGAACAAAACACAGTGAAGACTCAAATCAAATGTCCCTGTTGTGACATTTTTGTGAGCCACTTTTGGCCCATTTCAAGGGCAAGGAGTGACATCGTCTGGGTTACAATCTGCCATCATATACTTTCCAGATTGAGAGAGGGACTATCTGTACTAAACACTGCCTATCTTGTTCAAAACAATGCATGTTTAGTAGAGTTTTTACCTCAGGCCTATGTAGCTGTAAAATACTGCCTGTTGATTTGTGTCCCTAACCATTTGTAGGTCCTGCAAATAAGTCTTGGACTACATATTAGTGCAGTGGGCCGATGTACATCAATTATGTGGTTGTTGTTGTTGTAATAATACTACTACTAATAATAATTATTATTGTCTAATGTGTATTCATTGTACTTGTGTGTAAATGTGTGTAAATTATGCACAGCTCTTTATTTTGTATATTTATGTGCTATTAAACTAAGTGGTGCATTTTGGGGGTCACATGTCAATACATTTGATTTGCTCTGTCTATGAAAATGATGAGGGCTTGGAGCTCAGGGATAATGGCCACCATTTTGTCATTTCAGCTCACTCATCAGTGATCTAATATAAACTCATACAGCTGCTCACCACTATTTCAGTGTGTGTTTCCAGCCATGAGGCCATCTTGAGACATCTGCAGTCCTCATTTTGGGACCATTGCCTTCCATAAATGGCTGGTCCCATGGATAGAAAAGTACATCTAGAAAGAGTGAAAGGCAGAGAGAGAGAGAGGGGGTGAGGGAAAGAGCATGAGATAGCATGGCATGTTAGAAGGTACAACCTTTGTCGACTTGGCTGTGCAGGAAATGGCAGCCTTTTGATTTCCTCTCTTGGTCTATGGTGCCTGAGTGACATTCCTGCTGAGCTTCACCAGTAGTGATCACAAGCAAGCACCCACACACACACGCACGCACACGCACACGCACACCTTATTTGCCCTAAAAAAACGGAAACAATACAGTATGTAGCGCTGCTTTTCCAACAATTCTTGTCTGAATACATGGCTTATGATACAGCCGCTTGCATAACATAACATAAACAGAAGAGCTCTACACAATCACATTAGTATGGTTGTTTTTACTTCTTTATACTGAACATCTCCAAATAGGGATTTTCCTTCATACCGTTTTGTCTCTCTCTCAGCACCGCAGTGAATTTTTCTAAAATCTGAAAATGTTACCAATGTCCTTCACTGCTGTTCATTCATTAATAGTTTTACAAACACACCTTTCATGTTTTTTTTCATTCTACAGTATATGTCGTGCTTTAGTAGCAGCAGCAGTTGCTACATACCTCAATCATGCCTCATTAACACATAAATAAATTCCAGGCTTGAGTGATAATGTGGAGGACAGTTAGCACACCGAATGAGGTGGATCCTCAACTGAATTCTGTATTCGCTGATAACTCCACCAGCCACCCCCCGGCTCGTTGCCCCACCATGCTTGCCTATCTTTGCATGAACACCCTTCTTCAATCTGAGGATAGAAATGAGTTCTGTGTCAGAAAACATGCATGTCTCACCTCATCATTCACTTCAGTGATACACACTGATGTTAGATAGTATGACAGAGTCACACACACACATACAGGTCACATATTTACGCGTGCTTGAGCATACACATGAGATAGGGTGTGTTTTATGTGTAAGCATAGTGGGGGCATGCATGCCTTACAGTCTGTATAACACTGTCTGTATACTGTAACACTGTCTGTATAATAAAGGTTAACCAAGGTGAATGTAAATACTGCTGGCAACAAGGTGATATATAATTACATGCCGCTGTTGCCTCTGGGCCTCACATAATATGGTGAAGGCTTTGGGTTGATTGAAATTGCCTCCAGGAGAGGTGTGTTAGCACATTCACCATCTGCCTTCAATTTGGACATAAGCTTGTGGTTTGTTGTAAGTCAGCAAGGTGGCTTGTACATGTGTGTTTGTGCCTGTGTTGATCCACTGCCAGTGTAGGGTGACAAAGATTGATTGATGTGGGTGTGTGACAGTGTAATCTTGGTTACAGCCATGTTTGCTGGCTGATATGCAGTATATCACACATGTCGGAGTATTCCAACACTTAGCTATGTCAGATTAGGTTAGGGGTCACACTGTAATTGAAATGGCCTGCACTGTGCTGTTAATAAGCCGAAAGTGACAGCCGCCTGGGTCATTATACATTATTTCATATAATTTGGTAACACTCAGGACAAAATCACACATATTCAGTGTCACCGCTACTGTACATTCCGAACAAGAACACTGAGATACAGTACATGCTTATAACTGTGGTGATATGAGCAGTGCCGTCTGGGTGGGGTTGGGAGGTGGGGGGTATAGGTGACGTGCGCAAATGTGTTCCCGGCTATGCCAAATGAATCACAATACAGTCCTCTGAGAGATAGTGCTGGCCATATGCACTGCCTGTACAAACAGCAGCACAGATAGCAAAACAATTCACCAAAACAACATATGTGAATAAATTGTAAATCATCATAATTGTGTTCCAGGGGGGCTCCTAAAAATGGATGATGTCATTAGGGGCACAGCCGGCGCCGGGTCCCACAACAGAGTCTCTGGTGGAATATACAGCGGCCACGCTATTCCCCTGTTGAAAGGTAATGTAGAGTCCAATACCTGTTTCTCTCTCAGAGGGAGGCTGCTTGCTTGTTGAATAATTGAGACCCAGATAAAAGACCAATGGTTTCACATTAGACTACAGCGTGGCCTCATTGGCTCCCACTCTGTTTAGCTGGGATCTATACCTGTATCTCCCTTAGCTTCTCTCCTCTAATTTGTATTTCTCTACCCACTTTTTGTCTCTTCCAGTCACTGTTTGCACAGAATAAATGCATACATATAATATAATGCAACTGTTTGGCATGTTACCAAATTTCTACTTCCATTGGTTTGAGGCAAATTAATTGCTAATTAAATATTGAATGGGATTGTTAAGAACTTACCAAAGCAGATTGTGTATTGAAATAGTGCATCCTCATTGTGTCTCTTGCTGATGTCTAAATTGTACGTGTAAAACTTCAGTGATAGTGTCACTGTATTGTTGTTTATGTATTTAATTGCAAAATATGACTCAAATTATCTAGCAAGTCAAGCAACATAATAACTGTATTTTCAAGATCTCATCTGGGAATGAGGAGGAGCAAGACATATACCATCATATAACATCACATATACCATAAAAAACCCAGTGTTGATGCAGAAATACCTCCACAACTATTTTCATTTCCTGTTCAAAAACAGACCTATTTACTGTCCAGTTGTTTCTGACAATATGAGACACGGGTTATATGACTCATGTAACACACTCTTTGACCTTTGAGGTTGAGGAGACATTGGCTGATTTTACAGTTGATTTCATTTATCAGTCTTTGTCAACAAAACATTAGCGCTAATGTAGCGCTAATGTTTTGTGCACTGCGCACATAAATCAACAAGTTCAATTTGAGGCCATTTTATATTTAAGCTGTTAACTTTAAAGAATCAGAGAATCCACAGCAGCATTTGTCAGGTCAAACCTAAATGCTGTAATGGGACCACTGAGCACAGCCTGTCTTGTCTGTAATAAACACATGTTGACTGACAACTTTTAATTTACAAGGAAGTGCTGATTTTGTGCTGGGCCAAGTAGCTGCTTGGATGAAGGAAGGTCAGAGGCAGAGCAGACTGTCAAATATGCTTGAAGAAAAAGAACTCTTAAGTTGCACTTCATCAAACAATGGTCTCAGCATTGAACAATGCAAACCACCTACGCTGGCCTTTCAGAGAGAACCTGTCAAAGGATTCAGGCCTGACCAACTGTGTCCCTACAATTTGTACATTAAAATAATTGTTAATAATTGTAGAAAATAAGAGTGCAGAGAGGGCAGGGCAGAAAATAGGTCCTCTTCCAAGAAATACTTGACATTGGTTCTCACTGAAAGCAATCATTTACAGATATTATTACAGAGGGGCCTTTACGGGCAGAAGCTGTAAAAAACTATGTTAGGCTTAGAAAATATAATAATTATTATTTGTATGTGAATAACTGAAATGACTACTCATTTTTATTTCCAAAAATGATTTATATGCTATGACAGACAATGAGTTGATTAGACTTCAATGTTATAATGTTGTGTTTTTTAATAATATTATGATTTGTATAAGCTATACAAATTAGACGTTAAAAGAAAACACATATGTCATCCAGAATGCAGGCAGAAAGAAAGCTAAAACATATCTCTATTAATTTAGCTGTCTCACATAAAGTACTTAAACTGTAACTGGTTCAATAATGTATTTAATAGTGTAAAACATATATACATAATTTATATATATACTGTATACCCTGTATATATTCCGTCAGGTTAAAAAGACATATACCATATTACAGAATTATATATATACAGTATCTCACAAAAGTGAGTACACCCCTCACATATTTGCAAATATGTGAGCATATCTTTTCATGTG
>JAODUE010039179.1:0-42683 GCA_027564755.1 Amblyopsis hoosieri
CCAGGTGTCTATCATAAAATGTTAGCTCTCTCTCTCTCTTCCCCCCCCCCCTCTCTCTCTCTCTCTCCCTCTCCCCCCCCTCCCCCCCCCCTCTCTCTCACCTGGGACCAGTCTGTTGTGGTCCATCTAGGCGGGCACGCTTGCCTAGCACAGGCCTGCTTGCTCAAGGGCACGTCGGCGGGGCAAAACGTGTCGGGCAGCTCCACGGCGCTCCCGTCTGCCAGGTGTTGCTTGCACAACACCTCCCTGGCCTGGAGGCCCCCGCCACAGCTGTGGGAGCACTGCAGAGTAGAACAAAGAGCATGCGGTGGTGTGGGAAGGTTAAAGGTCACACGCTGCATCTCAGGTGTTCCTATTTCGATCCTTAAAGGAGAAGTATGTGATGCTGGAGAAAGAAAGACACCTCTCCATTCAACGCCATAGGGTGCTACCTCAGAACCTCCGCCCCCTATATTGGACATTGTTGTTGTGTGAGGTCTGCACCACTTTGTTTACAGTATGTTCCTGTTTACAGAGCCACGGCTGTGTAGAAGTACCGGATCATTATTTTCCCAGTGCGCACACAGCTAGCAAACTGTGAGGAGATCATCTCTGACTTCTAGAATTGTAGTGTATAAGCTTACAATCGCTGACTGCATCTTTAAGCCACTATGCTGGGGTATGACTAACTGTAATCTAATGTTAGGAAACACTGTGCTGTGTGTTTTAATGTTCCATTACGTATTAACATTCACTGGGGAAAAAGAATAACACATTTTAAGCTCATCTTTTCCACCTGGCCAATGGTGAGAGACACGAATGTGAATTACACAGCAGAAGCTGTCACGAGCAAATGAAGCTGCAGTGTGTGTTACCTCTCCCCAGCCCTGCGGCTCCCACGCGGGGGGGCAGTCGAAGCGGTTGCAGGCCTGCGCTGGGCTGGGTCTGGGGCCGGGGCACTGCTCGTCTCCCACGCTCCCTGTGCTCTGGGTGCACGCCACGGAGCGCGTGGTCAGGCCCACGCCACACGGGGCGCTGCAGGGGCTCCAGCTGCCTGTCTCCCACCTGTGGGTTGTCATGCCAACGGAACCTCAACCACCCACACCAGCTCACTCGGGTGTTTCAAATGAAATTGCTACATCTTTGCAACCACAAACCGCCGATGAATTAAACTCTTAGCACTTGAAAGAGATGGGTATAAAGTTGTTGTTGTTGGGTCCATCATTTTAATTCACTCTGTATTTCCAAATGTTTATTATCCATTCAATTGTGGGTGGCTATAGGAGGAGGAGTAGAGACGAGTGTCAGCCACTCAGCATTCAGGTGTGTGTGCGTGTGTGGGGAGGGGAAGGGGCGGGAAGGGGGCTGTCAATCAATTTGGAACCAACAAACAAGACACCCGCTCCGCTTGCCTTTCTGACAGACCGTGTGCTGTTTTCAAGATAAGTTTCAAAGCTAGTCATGTGCACACAAGGGTCCAGCAACAGAGAGAGGGTGGGGGAACTGAACATATTCCTGGACCAGGAGTAGCGCCGCGCTAAAAATCTAAAGCTCCCGGCCGTTTCCCTTTCGGAGGGAAACAGGATCCTGGAGCGTGTTGCTGAATACGGGAGGGCGAGCATTCCTCTGGGAGATGCTGCCGGGCCAAAGGAATCACGTCCGATACAGTGTCTGTTGTGCCTGAAAACAAGACCGGAGGCCTGGAAAAACAGGCGAGCGAGAGCAGGCTTCAGAACCATGGCTTCTCTGAGGAAAACGTTGAGTGCTGGAGCGCCGACACTGTGCGGCATTAACTTGAAACTTGTGGTCAACCGCAAAATCCACTCGCCGTCCTTTAACTTGGGTATAGTAACAAGTTATGCTGTTTAATGGTGCGGATATTACATGCTGAAATGCTTATTCAATTATGAAGAATTCAAACTGAATTTCTCACAATATGATAATATTAGTTTATAGCAATGTAAGCAGTTGTACTACACCATAGTTTCTAGTAACAATCAATGATTTGCTCAGATGACACAAACGATTTCAACCTAGTGAATAACGAAATAACTGATATTAAAACGCTATTATCATCAACATTCACTTAAACTTACAGTGATTTCATTACATTGCATGTTGTGACCTCTGCTCCAGTGAGTTTGCATAAGAAACTACACACTATAGAAACAGTAGCCCTCCTCCATTGCCGTGCAGACAAAACGGTTGTAATTCTTGAGACTGTTCTAGAGCATGTTGGTAAGACTGGGGCAACATCACAGTCTCACTCATGCAGCAAGCATTGACACCTGATCCCTAATGTGTCCAACTATGACTAGGTTCCATGACAGGCAGCCATATACTGGCTTCACTCTCAAGTTATTATTGTATTTTACACGTTGTGTATTTTAATGTGAAAATGCATTTTGCTCTTTATCTTGCCAAGGTCGCCATTGCAAAATGCGATTAAGTTCTTAATTGGCCTACCTGGTTAAAGGTAAAGGTATAGCCAAAATAATGTCCTTCTCTCATATACACCTTTGTCATTCTGTCATGTCTCTGAGTCAGGTGGTCTATATTTTGTCAATTGGGTTATGGGTACAGTATTGTACATACAGTATGTTAACAGCCATTGATTATACTCAGGCCAGATGTTTGGTTTTGCTCTGTTGGATGTCAAACTAGCAGCTGACATAATGTTTAATAAGGTTAGTTCATATCTAAACATCTAACATATATTTTGCTGGTTTATGCTGTTATGTGCTTTAATGTGCTTTAAACTGCCATTAAAGATGGCGGGTGTTACCTGGGAGGACAGGCCTGGGTGTTGCAGTCCTGGAGGAGCTGCGGGGGCTGGCGAGCCCTCTCACACTGGCTCTGGTTGTTCAGGCAGACCACCACTGCCTCCTGCACCCCTGGGAACACAACACACATTCACTAGGTCTCTCTTTTCTCTCTTAAAATACAGAAAATAAAAGAAAATAACAGTTCCTTCCTGCTCTTAGAAGATTGAATGATGCAGTATATTGGTGATGTGTGTTAGCCGTAATGCTGTCATTAGGCTATTCTAATAGTATGTTATTACCCCAAATGCTGGGGTATGTTTCTCTAGTGACACATTTTTAAATGCCTCATTACCACGGCCGTCACCAACACATGCTTACATTCCTGCCACGTAACTCTTAGTCACACAATTGTGACCTCATAATATGAAGCATATTTCTAGCAGGAAACGCAGTAAAGCAACTTGGATATTAAACACCTTCACCGCGTCTGTGCTGAGATTACACCAGTTGGGCTACAATTAAGATCAAAACAAAATGGCCAACCGAAGACAAAGTGCAGTGCATACATTCGGTGTGCAATGTCGCATCGCGTTAAAAGCGGTGTCGGTGCGCACGCCTGTGACACGAGGGACAAACACAGGCAGCCGCTTTAGAGGGCTTATGGTGTGACAGTATACAAGAATGCAGCCCTCAGGGAGCGTTTTAGTCATCCGTTAGGGCCCTCTAATCACGTCGGGCTTGACTCAACAAATTCAGACATAACAAGCCAAACGCCTATGCGTTAAAGTAAAAAAACATACGGCACATTTATGCTTCTGCGTCGTACCTACGTAGACCCTACGCCATAGGCTCCCCATAGCCACCTACCCTACGGCGTACCTTACAGTACCTTACACACGCCTTTCAAAAAGTTTTACTATGCATCCGTCCATATGTTGATTTGACGCAGCCTACAACATGGAAATTTCCCTATGCTATTTCCTTGTTGTCGGGCAGTGAAAAGCAGTCTTTTATAAATACTATTTTGTGTCTGCAGATTGTTTCCTATGATAAATGTTCTAAAAACATGTCAGGTTTCATTCTACAGTCAGTGCCATCTGACCAGTGACACTGGTTTAAATCAGGAGTTGGTCCCCGGGTGTGGCTGCCCACTGCTCCCTTGAGGGATGGGTTAAATGCAGAGGATGAGTTTTGCAACATGTATGTGACAATAGAAGCACCTTAACCTTAAAAACAGGGGGTTCTCTATGGGATTTCCTTGTCTTTCAAGCAGCGAAAAAAAGGCTTTTACTCTAAAATACTATTTTGTGTCAGCACAGATAGTTTTCACTTCTGCATTTTGGGGCTTCGCATCAATCACATGCACATTCAAAGCGCAGAGGTCCGGGCAGCCAACAGACTAGCGCAGAAGTATAACATGCTCATGACGGAGAAAGGGACGCCCGTAGCTGACGCCATAGGGCCTTTATACAGGCTCACGCTCGCATAGACACACGCACCGGGAAGGCACGCACATACACACACGCACAGGAATGGTGTGGGTGTGTGCGAGCTGGGAAGAGACTCGGGGGAGATTAAAGCGGGTGCTAAATGACAGTGGCAGGATGTTTGGGGAAGCTGTCTCTGCCTGGCACGGTGTTTTGCCTTTTCTGCTGAGAGGAGCAGGGGCGGTTTGTGATCTCCAGGGTTTAAGTTGGTATTCCGTCCATTATTGTTTTAAATCATAGAGCTCACTGATACTTCAAAGAACATACGGGGGCATGGCTTTAGTCAAACGCTGTCACCACGTCTCCGGCTATTGCTGTGACTTCTCTGGTTTACAGTGCCGGGCACAGAGTCACCCAGAACGAGATTAAAATAAAAAGTAAATGAGTTAGTGTAAGTTAGTGTGTATGTTAGAGATGGCTCAGGCTGCATCACATAGCCACCCACATCCCCCCTTCCCTGTAAACCTGTACTTACTGCCATCAAGGAATTGAACCTTTTACAACTTCAACATCTTTGTTTGGTGCATTAACTGCTGATTATGTGAAAGCCGTTTGGTCTACAAGTGTGCTGCCCCCTACATGTTCGAGTCGAGTCAGCAATTATAGCTAATACACTTTATGTCAAATTCAGCAGATACCTCCTGGTCTGTGTGAGTGTGTTAACCATCTGTTGTTTCTACACAGCTCTGGCTCTACAAATTGGAACACAAACAAAGCGGTGCAGCCTGCATCACACAACACTATCCCAGCCTTATCCCAGTCTAATGTGGGGGACAGAGCTTCTCAGGAAACATTGAAAGGAGAAGTGCTTTTGTTTTGATCGATTTGTACAAATATCATAACATTCTTTCTCCAGCATCGCTGACTCCATCTTTAAAGTTGGGACAGTATACTGTAGCACAGGGCTATTCAACTCCGGTCCTGGAGGGCCGCACCCTGCGTGTTTTAGATCTCTCCCTGCTCCAACACACCTGATTCAGTGTGTCAAACCCCCCCCCACCCAACCCACCAGGGGCTCCTAATAAAGGCTCACTGTGTCCTGTGTGACACCCTACCTCCGCCGCAGCTCTCCGAGCACTCCGTGAAGCCCTGGTACTCCCAGTCCAGGAGCTCCTCTCTCTGTGGGGGAGACCCCCACTCCTCCGCAGATTCCCTGGCCGTCCCGCCGGGGGGGCAGGGGCTGCGGTAGCAGGGCCTGGTGGAGGAGGGCCTCTCCCCCCCACACTCGTCCTCCGGCAGGTGGGCCACGGCCTGGGAGAAGGACAGCAGCACCTGGCACCTGACAGAGCGCCGCTGGGACCCCACCCCGCAGGTCCTGCTGCAGGCCTGCCAGGGTCCCGGGATGAACCTGGGGGGGATGGTATATAGTTAGATGGATGGACCGGAACCTTCCGGTTCTCATCCTCACTTCACCTCCACTGCTCTGCTGTAAACATACTCACCATGTGTCTGCAAAACTGATCTGTCTCTACAGGTGATACGTATTAAAGTACAGGATTCATGCTATTGAGTGCTCTTCTAGAATTTCATGTGGTATTTATATCGGTTTTGATAAAATGTCAGTATAATATAAAAACCGATATAAATGCCAAATTAAGTATCCTACACTGCAACAAATTCAGTATATAAGTGCAAATATATTAGTTATGAGCTTGCTTATGCTTACAAAAAGCAAATTTTTGTTAAAAAAAAGATTTCTTAAATTAAGTGCAGATTTACTTAATTTAGGTCACTAGATAAGCCCTGTATATTACAAACAAGTCCAACTAGATTTTACATCTAAAAACAAGATTATCACACCAAGTTAGATGTAGTTTTTGCAGTGCACAGTACATGTGGAAACAGAGGAAATGAAGTGAAGAAATTATAGCGTGAGGACTTTGTGAGGTTTTGGCAAACGTTCAATATATCATTAAAGTACAGACTTACTGTATATGTTTAGCATACGGGTTCATACAGATATGGAGCATCTATATACACAAACTGTAATGTACTCCTGATCTCTGATCTGATAGGGCTTCTGGGGGAAATCACAAGTTCTTTGACATTCCCCCTACCGCATGCAGGTCTTAGCCATCCACGTCTAGGTTCATACACTGACATAAGTATTTGTGAAATCCAGTCCCTCTGCGGTAACAGTTAAACAGCTGTGAGGCATTAGAAGCGGTCCCTTTCGGATGAGCCGCTTTGATGCGAATCCTTCCTCGTCTTTAGGAATGGATCAGAGACAGGAAGCGGTCGTAGCTCATCGGCCCGAGCCTGAGCTGGAAGCCTAGTCGACTGTGATAGAGAGGGTCGGCAAACAGAGATATTACACCTGAATCATTTTGGGATGTACGGGGGAGCTAAACGGAGGAAAAACGCAGCAAGAGTGCAAAAAGTGCAAGAAAAAAATGAATAACTCCTTGTACGATATGTCCTCACGTGGGATAGCATTCTTTTCTCAGAACAGGAATAGACCGACGAGTTTTAAAGATCATTGTTTCTGCACGTTTCAAACACACAAATACTTATTCTCTCCTCTCTCTCCAGATACTCAACTATTCTGAAGAAGACCAGGTTCATTGCTTCCCTATTTATTTTCCCTATATAAGTTTTTATTGATAAACTTGGTTTAGATAACGCAATCGTGTCATTAGAACATATGAGTGATGGTTGCTGAAAATGGGCCTCTGTACTAAAAATCTGATGTGTCCTGCTGCAATAGTCATTTGCATTAATCATTTCTACACTGTATTTCTGATCAATTTGATGACATTTTAATATAATAATTTCTAAGCGACCCCAAAGTTTTGAATGTTAGTGTGTAGGATGATGTTTCAACTGAGAGACAGCAAAATCACTTTAAATTGTGAAAATCCACTTTTGATTATATGAAATGTCTTAAGTCTTATGGCAATCTAGCACTCTGGGAAAATACCCCAACACAATCATTACACCCACTGGACTTATAACAGTGTGCGAATAGTTCACTGAGTCATACCTGCAATGGCAGGACACGTCAATGTTTACAGCACAGGCTCCAGTCATATTATGTTCCTTGGTGGAGATGTCAGACCACAACACAGTAACATATTTTTATATATGTGTTTAACCGTGCTTTATGAGATGCCTTAATAAAGTTCACAATTACAACTGGGTTCGCCCTTTACGAGCCAATAGGTTTTGGAACGATCCGGGAAACGCAAGCAAGAGTAAGACCTTGGAACAGTAACAACAAAATCATGCAAGCGTGCCCACAAATATGTTTCTCTTCATGGCTAGTTAAGACACAGCTGTTGGTTCATGCAATCTTTTTCTAATTTTCACTTTAACTGAAGGAGGAAGCAACCATTTCTTTTTCTATATTCTATATAAAACATGCTTTTGTTCCTGCTAATTATGGTTTCCCCAATTTAACTATTTTGTTTATGTATGCCTGTGAAATTTATGGGGGGAAATAGCATACACATTTTATTCGTCATCCAGTCACACTGCAGTTGTTAAGTGCAGGCTTGCGTCTGGTGTTGGAGTTGCAATAAGTCCAACAAAGGAATTTCCTTGTCTGTCCTCTCACATCCATAACCTGGCCCCATATGGTAAGCAGATATTGTTGTTGGCTGATGATGAACCTCATAGCATACGCATATACTGCATTTATGTGTTGTATGCGGTAGGTGGGGTGGGGTGTGTGTGTGTGTGGGGGGGGGGAAGGTGGCCATGCTTTTTGAAATAGAGCAAAATCACAAGTTTTGGCACTGATCTCTGTCTCTATCTTCTCCAAGGTGAGTCAGAGAAAAGAGATGTTTGGAACTGGCTGACATGGTAGTTAACGTAAGTCATGCAATGGCTTGGTTGTAGTTCAAACATTGTCCATTTTCATAGGACAAGCTTTATTAGTCAAAGGATATCTGGAACATGAACATCTGGAAGGTCTGAGGTAATGCCGGTAGCAAGGGACTGAAAAACGAGTGCTATCCAAAAGTTATTTATCCTATAACTACCCCCTCTTTCATCTCAAGTGACCCTATATTTCGCTGCGTTTTCATGACTGCAGATCTGAAAAGGTATTGAAGGATTCCTGAATGTACAGTTATCAACGCAAAATCTGAAGGTTTAAAAAAAATGTGACAACACTATTCTGCCAGTACTTGACAACTGGCTGACATCTTACACAGGTATGTTGAAATACATATTTTGAGAATGTCAATGCAAGAGGCGGCTGCAGATGTGTGTTTTGGCAAGAGGTGGATGAAAACGGCTGTTGACACGAACATAACTGTTACTGTGAAGGCTTCATAGCAACACACTGGCCATGTCGGCCATAATTTCACCCCCAGGTAAATCATATCCTTGGAACCGTGAAAAATGTTGTTGAAACAGTGAATCTGGGGCCTGACTCTTGCTTCCTTTCCGTCTTTAGCGGCACTAAATCTGAAATGTGGATATTTTAGGTTGTACATTTCTCTTCCACTTTCCGGGTTGTGAACCCTCTGTACATGTGCAGATTCAGTGTAGCCTTATTTTTCCACACAAATGACTGCAAAGCCGTAGCGCCTTTTACATGTTGCGTACCTTTTCACAGGAATTTAATTAATTTCCTATGGATATCATATATCACGATATATACTAAATTATTGTCATTAATACTAATTAATATTAATACAAACTGTAATCAGGAAGAGTGGCCTCGTAGAATGTTGCATTGCGGTTGTGTAAAAACTACGCAGCGTAGTGAAATTATGCATCCAGTATGTAAGGGGCGTAACGCCTGCAGAGATTTCTGCCAAACAATAGGGTACAGCAGGGCTGTTCAATTACAAATTAAAGTGGGCCAGATTTTAACAAGAGAAACTGTAGCCGGGCCACAATCTGTTGTTTTGTTGTACTTTAAAGTTTACTTTCAAACTGTAATATGCTGGACATTATATTCCCATTACGAAGACAGATATACTCATGTTTTTTAGTCAAATATATGTTTACTTCATTTGAATCTCCATATCTCTGTGTGTGTGCATGTGTCAGCCTCACAGACTCACATCGGCTCCTCAGACGCGGTGACCTGCTCCTCCTCCAGCTCGATTGCCTGCTTGTGCCAGATCGGCTTGGCCTCCACTGGCAGTTCCTCTGCGACTCAACAAACAAAACAAATAAGAGCGAAGTATTGAAGCCCTGCACTCATTGAAAAGCAGAGTTTTTCATTCTGCTATTACACATTAAGTAGTGTGCCCACATACTGTACATTTGTCTTTATTCACAAAAACAGATGTACAGTGTAATTATAAAGAGGTCGGGGGGTAAATGAGCGGCCAGAGAGCAGCCTTACCTATGGGCTTGAAGCAGGGAACAGTCACCAGACACTCCTCCTTGATGTGGGGTTTCGTGGCGGGGCTGCACCCGCCGGCGTGGAGCCCCCTGTGGTCCAGGCATAGCACAACGCGGTAGCGAAGACCTTGACCGCAGGTCACAGTGCACTGGTGGAGGTAGCATACATGACATGTCTGGATGTGAATCCACTTTGTTTATTGCGTGTCATTGCATTAGATTGTTTTACACTGTTTTCCAAAGCACAGTGGAGTCAGTGCGATCGGTTCACGTCGTCGCATAAAAAAATAAAAAACATTAGCAAGGCAATCCCTGCGAATTATCACTTTCATCAGACGTCAGTGTTGAACCGAAGCTGAGGGCCGTACAGTATTTTGCGTACCTCCAGCCAAGACACACAGTGAAGTTCAGAGGGAAGAATGTGCAAGCTAAACAAAGGGGCCCAAATATCGGGCCTCCTCGGGCTTGTTCCTGGACAGACAGGACTCAAAAAAAGAAAAGAAATGTATATATAAAAGATTACCGTGAGGAAATCACACAGGCGTGATAATCAGCAACGTGGCTGCCACCGCAGACACCGCGTGTGAAAAGGAACACGCCACATAGGCGTATCAGTCGACGGATGTCCTGTGAGATGGTGGGGGGGACAGCTAGCAGACCCAGCGAGGGTTAGCTAGCTATAAAGCTGCGTGCGTGTGTGTGTGTGTGTGTGTGTGTGTGTGTGTGTGTGTGTGTGTGGAGACGTGAACTTGACGTGCACTGTTGACTTTGGGTTCTTTAATTAAGGCTGTGTGTGTTTTTGGAAGGTGTCCGCTGGCAGGACAAGGGGGATGGAGGAGTGGGGGAGGGGGGTCATGGGAGCGCTGCTACTGGAACCCCGCATGGGAAGGGGCCCTGCTTTAGCACGCGTTTCCTTTAGCGGTTACAAGTGTTCCAGTTGGGAACACCACTTGAGGTCTGAAGAGACCACAGGACGACAGGCCAAACAGTGTTTAGGTTTCACACCGAGCGGATTAATCACGCGCTGCTCCAGATCTGTATGTTAATTAGGGGCAACTGTCAAAAATGACAGGTGGTAACAGCTCCACAAGAGAGAACATTCACCTTGTTGGCTGAGTGCACACATTTTTACCACATGTTCAGGTAGATTTACTGTAGCTATACTTCATGTTTAAAGGATAGGTTTACATTCTTTCAACCTTCAAAAAAATAATACAAATAATTACTAATTACTAATAAGATACTCGCAGTAGCTTAAGGGTGGAGTAAGCCATTGTATGCTAATATACTTTTTGTCAAATTCAACAAATATCTCCCAACAGTTCTGTGTGTTCAGTGTGCGGGCTGAAAAAAGGAATTTGGTGCTGATCCAGTTCAAATATCAACAATCCTTCTCCAGGAGAGCTGACTCCACCTTTAAGTGACAGTGAGGCTCAGCTAGCAGCCATTATGCAGCGTTGGGAAATAATCAGTTACTTCCCATTACTAAAAAACTGTAACTGTAATCCATTAGTTACCAACTAAAATAGTGCAACCAGATTAAAGGTTATTTTTTTTATTAGATGATTACTTCTAGGACTATTTTCAAATTTAAAAGTGAAGTTTGCAGAAGAAAAAATCATGAAACAATCAGCTGTTCCCTTAAAAACCTTTCATTAAGACCAATCGATAATTTAAATTAAATCCTACTTTAATCTGTTTCCCTGAGCAACATCAACGGTCACAAAAAATAGAAAGAACAATATTTAGGTGTGAAGTAATCTCAAAGTAATCAGATTATGTCACTAAATTAAGTAATCCAAACATTACGGTATAATGGTCTACATTTAAAAAGTAGCCTACCCAACCCCGCTACTAAGACGCATCAAAGCAACAAGGCGGTTCTTGTTGCCGTGGCGGCGGTGACCTACCGGGGACCAGTCCTGCGCCTGCCAGGTGGGGCAATGGAAGGCGTTGCAGGGCTGCGTGACGGCCGCCCGTGGCGAGTACAGGCACTTCCACTCCTCCGTGGCGGTGACGGTGCCCTGCACGTCCTCCTCCACGCAGGACACCGAGCGGCTCTGGACGCCTCCGCCGCACGACGCGGAGCAGGCCGTCCACGGGCTGCTCTCCCATCTGAAGGGGGGAGGAGGGGGCGGGGAGGTCAAAGGTCAGTGCGTTGTGTGTGCGTGCGTCAATGAGGTGTGTAGTTGTGACGTGAATACCGAGGCAGCGGGTGATAGAGGTCGTACGGCATGATTTGCTTGTAGCCGTCGCTGGAGATCAAACACAACAAACACAGGTTCAACATGTAGGCCCTGAGCAGAGGTTGAAGGGGGGGTGTATTTTCCTGGGCCATGCACTAAGCCAGCTGACTGCTAGCAAGCGGAAGGGGGGAGCGATGCTTTAGCCACTAAGTTTGGATGTGAGGTTCTGGCCTGCGACCTGGCAAGGCAAGGGTCCATGTTGCACTCCCGGAGCTTGGGTTTGGGCTTGACGTTCTCGGGGTAGTAATGGCAGTACTGGTCCGCCACCACCCGACCGCCGCGCAGGTCAAAACACTCCGCTGAGGTCAGCTGGTAGCCTGCAGCCAATGAAATGTCACGGGTTAGAGCAAAAGCTACAGACATAACAGAAATGTTGTTATAAAACAACTGCAAAGCCTGAAGACTAATGTATAACTATCACTAAACTAACTTAAGTTTTAAAAGCCTATTCCAGCCACTATGAATGGGCCATTAGACTTTATTTCTTTATCACAATATTTTGTGGTATTTTTGCTTTATCGAAATAAATGTTCATACAAAAATAGTACCATTCAACACTACCCATTCAACTATAATTTGGTCAAAGGTCACATTCACACAGCATAGTTTTCTCAAACTATGCAAAAAAAATGCAGCTGCACCATTCAAAACGCATATTCCTGTTTATGTGAGATGCCCACATTTGTAAAAGTACATTGTCAATATTGCACTATGAAATAATTCTTATCATGGGTTGGAATTATATTATATATCATGGACAGACAGCCGCCTAGGGCAGCATTCACTTGAAGCGGGATTTTGACAATTGGTTGCATGCTCCTGATCAGCGTCAAGTTGTGAATAAAACTAAATTGTTAAATTGTTCTCGAGAACGCTTGCTAACTTTGAGCTCAAATCACAATCACAATATTCCTCTGCAGTGCTGCCCCAGATGTTGAAATGTCAAAGCCAATGCAAAACAATTCACTTTGTTCTTGTGAACGGTGTTCGCCACTTTATGTTCCTATTTACAGAGCCAGGGCTGTGTAGAAAGTACCGGATTCTTTTTTCAGCGCGCAGATAGAAGGGTAAGCTAGCGAAATGCGAGGAGATATTTGGTGAATTTGACAAAAAGTGTATTATCTTATTGTAGCTGAATATAGGCTGGGTCATTGACATAGGCTAAAGCTTATTTAACTCTGTCGATTTACCCAAAGTGGTATTTTTGGTCTTGCCTAGGGCAGCAGAACATCCAGGGCACTGCTTGGACGGTGCATATTGGCACACCCCTACCATCCACTCACGTTATCACATACAATCATACCTCCACCACAGCTGACGGAGCAAGGGAAGAAATCGGTCTCCCTCCAGCGGTGAGTGATGGGCTGGTAGTAGATAAACTGGACCATACTGTCTGCTCCACTGATATACTGCACCTACAGAACCCAGGGCACAAGGCAAGCACTGCTGCTCAATAGCAAAGTAAATGCATTGTGTTTATTTAAACAAATATAGCATCGCCTATATGAAAAATGTTACATAAATATCTGATGCGTACTAAAATTCCCCATAGAAAAAAGTACGTACTGTAATGGGGATACAAAAATAAGATAGGATTTCATGTCACAAACTCACAAACCAATTTGCTCATATCCACAGTATCTTTGCTTTGTGTTATTCTGAACAGAAATATAATTTGTCCATTCTCCTTGCGTTTGGCAAACCCTTGGACATGTTTGTGCACAATAAAAAAAATGTGCTTTTAGGTTTGCTGTGAAAAATATTACAGTGAGTAAAAACAAACAAGGGTACAGAGTTCACTCAATATCTCACAAAAACCCATGGTCATCACTGCTTCATAGAAAACACACTTCTTCAAGGATCTAACAGGAATCAAGGTGTTGTCCTATCACAGAGCTACTGCAAATAGTGAGCCCAGCCAACCCTTGATGCATTCCTTAAAACTGATTATCCATGTTGGCTCAAGGTTTGAGGATATTAAGAGCTATCCAGAAGCATCCATCCATCCATCTTCTCTCGCTTATCCGTACTCAGGTCGCGGGGGCAGCAGCTCCAGCAGGGGACCCCAAACTTCTCTTTCCTGAGCGACATTAGAAAGCTCTAACTGGGGGATCCTGAGGCGTTCCCAGGCCAGTGTGGAGATGTAATCTCTCCACTTGGTCCTGGGTCTTCCCCGAGGCCTCCTCCCAGCTGGACGTGCCTTGAACACCTCCCTAGGGAGGCGCTCAGGGGGCATGTTTACCAGATGCCCGTACCACCTCAACTGGCTCCTTTCGATGCAAAGGAGCAGCGGCTCTACTCCGAGTTCCTCACGGATGGCCGAGCTTCTCACCCTATCTCTAAGGGAGAAGCCAGACAAGACTGGGAATGCTTCAGGATCCCTAGTCAGAGCTGACTAATGTGGCTCGGGAAAGAGAAGTTTGAGGTCCCCTGCTGGAGCTGCTGCCCCCGCGACCCGACTCCGGATAAGCGGATGAAGATGGATGGATGGATGCTTCTGGATAGCTCTTAATGAATGGATGGATGGAACTTCTAATCAAAAATATGTCATGCTGAATGAATGTAACAATAATACAACTCCTGATACAACCATCCCCCATGTTGAATAAATGCACAGGCAGGTTCTACCTACAAGACGTATAAATCAACCTCCACAACCACTCATTCACATTCATATGTTTACAGTGGAAAGATTGTCTGGCAAACCTTTTAATACTATTTTCCATTTACCCAGGCTTTTCCAGTGCTGCGATATGAATTGGCCCTCTGCCTCGTAACAGATTAGGAAATTATACACTTACAGCCTCTCAGATTTCTGTCTCCTGCATTCATATTTATTGTGCTATCCTAATTTGTGTTTAGAATGGGGTTGTGTATAGTTCTATGGTTTTTACTGGCGTTTTACAGCCCACGGCCTGTATTATTGTGTGTGTGTGTGTGTGTTGGAAAGTAATTGCTGCTGTTATGTTTACTAGAGCTACTGACTGTTTCACACAATGAGGTGTATCTAAAAATGTATGGATTTTGGCCAGGTTTTGAAGGAGTGGGTGTGTATGTGTTGTTGATCCAGCAGGGAAGCCACTGCTGGATCTTCAAACCAAGTAAAACTAGTGAACGATTAGCCAGAGGTCTTTTCATACATTCATGTTGACAAATCCGTTGCCTCATTCCTACAGCAAAGAAATAAAGAAGGGTATCTATAACACCCTGGAGAAAAGAAGGAAAAAAGTATGTATGTAGACATGCCCAAAATGGTAGGCTTTAACCATGGAGACAATGATATATGATCGTACACACCCTCTCTCTTTAAAGCCTGACAATAGTTTCCCAGAAGTCTACCACTGCTGACAACAAATGTCATGAATGGACAGTTACACAATACTGAACTATATTAGGGCAAATGTAACAGCCAGAAGTGTGAAATCGAGGCTAACATACAGTAACAGACACACCATGAAGCCAAAAGCAACCACTGACACTGAAACTGAGAAGGTGTATGCTGCTATTGTTTTCATTTTATGACAAACTGTCTGAAAAACGCGTTGCCGCTCCAAGTACAAAAACTAAAACAAGCAGTCATTTGCATTTAATTTTTAAGTGTCGCTCGCATGCCCTGATAGCTGTAATCCTAAACAGAGAAGATTAAATTCGCCCTCAAACTCTCTGTGACACGCAGGGAGTTCACCAGAAGTTCATAGAAACTAAATCTGATCCTGGGCTGATTTGGCCGGGGCTGGCCTCACATAACAAAAACTACCGTTCTAGCTGCGAAAAGAGCCCTGAAAAGACTCCTCGTGATGTCATTGTTCATTTATTCGGTAGAGCATTGCTGTTGGGATCATTGCAAAGAGGCTACCACTCTATCAAGACTATTTGAATGAGTAAGCTAGTCACATACTTTTGCGAACTAGTTGAAGAAATTATAGATGTTATCAGATCAACACCATTTATTTTACCATATAGGCTATGTTATTAAAATGCTTCTCCCCATATGAAGGTTTTACCGGAATCTTTTACATTATAATTTCAGAGGAATCTCACATTAAGGTATAGACCACCAACATTACTGCTGTTCTAATCTCTGAACTAACTGACTTGTACAGTATGATGGGTTGCAAGATTCTCTTACTTTGATAGTGAAGTCCGCTCTGAGTGGCCCAGGGATTCTTAGGACCTTTTTATCAGGAAGCTTCTGGAAGTCCAGTGTTGTGTTCTCCAGGTTATATTGTCCTGATTTATCCAGGGAGAGTTCTGCCTTTACACCTTGTAGGGTCGTACTCTCTAAGACTGAATAATAATATACAGAAGAAACCATTCTGAAAGTGGATAACAGCATTTTAACCAAATATAATATATTTAGGCAATAATCATGACAATGTTAACAGTGAAGATAAGAACAATACAAAGCAAAATTATCTCTGAGCTAAGTTCTGAGCTACATGGCAAAGGCCATTCATGTACTGTATCAGGGACTCTTTGAAATTAAATGTATTTTAGATCCAGTTACACAAAGTACAAACACTTGCTGTTTTCCTTGGATCCAACCACACCCAATTTGGCACTATTGGCGAGGGTGTCCCGAAGCAGGCCAAGCTACAACAAGCTTTTCCACCAATTGACCTCGATCTCACCCGGGCCAAATGGGGTTTTGCCTGACTCCAGCATGGACGACGTAAATAAAAACAACTGAGAGTACAAAAACAAGCTCTGACCAGCAGCAGTCATCCAACGCCAACAGATGGTTACTATTTAAGTGCCTTCTGCAAAGGGAATCGGGGGGGAAGTATTTAATGAAAAACCTGTCCGTTCAAAAATGAAGTACTGCTGGCACTGCTCGGGAAAATATCTGTTAACTAGACATGGAAGAGGAACGGTAGAGAGGTGGAACATTTGTTATTGATTTGGTCCGAAGCTGAGTTTTCTGCCAGTGCCTTGACAAGACTGATAGCTGCTGGAAAGCTTTTGGAATCAGTTTCTGCTTTGTTAAGCCAGAGAAAAGAGGAGACGGCAAAATACCTCTCGTCTTTATTCTGCCCTAAACTCCCTTCAAAACTAATAAGAGCCCACTTTGTAAGAGAACCCTATATTATGAAATATATTTAATCACTGCCACAGATGAAAGTAAATTATGAAATACACTATCATATGACAAAGAATGCAAAGAATGGTATTGTGAAAACTCCAACAAAGTCATATTCAGTAAAGCTTTAGGCTGAGCTCAAACATAATGCATGTAAGCAGTTTGGATGGAAGGGTACCCCGGACCTACCAAGACTTACACAAGTGATCCAGGCCTTTCAGAACCAGACGTACGTGTCGGCTTCTATAGGGTAGCACAACAACTGTGTCCTCAGCTTGTGCATCATTTACAGAGAAAGACAGAGAGAGTTGTAGTTATGGGCATGCGTCCAAATAAGATGCTGGTTCACATGTGATGAGATAATAACGAGGGCTCGTAACAAAATGTTCTAATTCACATGCGGCCTTTTGGCACCGTTTCATCCATTTCATATAAATGCATGGGCCTATGATGACAAATTATAACTTACCACATGCTTTACAAATATGCATTTCTCAATGCCAAAAGGGCGTAAGTGCAGTTACGCCATATTGGCACCAACTGCAAAGGGACATTGGTCCTCACCCCTCGATAATCAATTAATTAAAATATAACATAATACATGCTTGTGCATTGCTACCTTTTCCTGATGCATGCTGGGACTTGTAGTGTCCCCGCGTCAATCGGCAGGATGAGCCGTCTCCGTTGCACACGCCACAGTTGTCCTCTCTTGCTGTGCTCCCTAGCTGGTGGTCACAGCCTACAACCTTGGGAGACAGACGGTAGAAAAACCTCGACAATACAGATACTCTGAAAGGGTTTACAGAGAAAAGCACAACACGCTAGCTTCATGTCACACATTAGTACCACACCAAATAAAACAACAACAAATTGCCAACTTACATGTTTAGATGGATTATAAATCGCTTTAAACGTCACCCATCCATGTTTTATTGATTGACTTTTTCACAAATTCACAGATACCAAAGATAAACTAAGCCTAAACACAATGTGATTCTTAGTAAGGTAAGGGAGGTTTTAAAACCCCTCAAAAGCCATGGACTACATTTCATACCACCAGGAAAAAAAAAGCATGGTCGTCAACCATTTCCGTGCTCTATTTATTTACTGTAGTAGATGGCAAGGTGAGTGTAACTCATTTTGTTGTGGGATTCAAGGCATTGCTTCATATTTTAGTTCTAGAGACATTTCTTTCTTTCAAATTAAATTATTGTCATTTTGATTATATTAAATGTGAAAATATAATTCTGTGGTCCACCAGCTCAAGATAATGCAAACAGAATATGATACATACGTTTTTTTTTTAAAGACGACTTTTCTGCCAATCTGTAATTTATATGTATTTAGCTGTGTGTGTAGTCTTTAGTTCAATTTCCTGTCTTGCCATTTAAATGTATTATAAGCCATCCATGCTATCTGTGACATCACAGTATAGGCCAGGATAATAGGCCTCTGTGGTGCTTTTCAACCCATGGTGAGACATTATAGGCAGCTTAACTATGTGGTATATAATGCCTGTAATTTATGAAAAAAACAAATAATTTCTGACACTGTATTACTACCATTTAGTATTTTTAAGACTTGTTACGTTCCCGGGACTGGAACGATGCTGAACGGGGTTTTAAATCAGGTAGGAGTTTGATAGTAGACAGGAGAAGTACGTAAGTAAGTAAATGTATTTACTGTATATACTGTAGCGCTTTTCACAGATATAGAATCACAAAGTGCTTTACATCAAAAGTACCAACATGGTAGGTATTGTAAAATATGGAAGAGAACATCATCAGCATTGGCTGGTACAGTAGAATAACAAAAGAGAGTTTCCTCAGCCTGCACTGTGTACATGCATGAGTGACTGTGTTGTTGTTCTACCTGGCAGGCTCCGCTGATACATGTGTCCAAAGACTCAGTGTAGCAGCGCGTCCCGTCCAACACTTTGGGGGCCAGCTCCACCACCAGGGCCGAGCCCTTGGCCTTGCACTTGAGGGCGCAGGGGTTGTCGGGGTCATTGACCACAGGCAGCCACTCGTGGTACTGGCCTTGGTAGCGCACGTCCGCGTGGGCGGAACACTGCTGGGCGCGGAAGTCTCCGGAATCCGAAGGGCAGTCCTGGGTAAACAGTTTTTGTGTATTTTACGTTTTTTTTCAAAGCGCCACAAATCAGAAACTGTTAAAACATCGTATTATATTAGAAAAGTATTGACTTGGAAAATATTTAACTTATATATTATTACAATGTGTAACATCCTAAGTGCTTGTCCTCGTTCAGCGGGGTTCCGGATAGCAAATATTCACCTTGAGGCCATAAAAACTAGCAATGCTTACACAGTTTACCACAAGCAAACGTCTCCATCACCGTTTATATTGCCTTCTTATATTCCAAGAAAAGCCATGTGATAGAGCCAGATCATTACATAAAGATGAGCTTGCTGAGCTTACCACATTACTGCATGTGCGATATTTGATATTCTGCCCTTCACAGGTCCTATAAGAGACGAAAAAAAAATATGGATATACTGTTTGGGGGGAAATGGCTTCTGGTGTGAAAGATAACAAAAACCACCCCGACACATCAGTCATCTGTGGTTATGGCGGGGGAAGGCATTTAATATTTAATGCATTCTCTCCAAATCTCCTCATTCTTTGAGTGGGTGAGATCAAGAAGTGAATGTGATCTTTCTGTGATGATGTGGCAACCCGCAAATAGGGGCAGTTATGTAACACAGAGGCACAAAACGTGTTCACAATGTTTTTGCAGTCTAATTTACATGTTACCCCGCCAATGCATTACAGTAATAAGCCAATTTGAATGGCTGTCAAATGACAGACAAACAGACAGACAGACAGACAGACATTCTAAAAACATCTTGTTTTGGACAGATTATTTCCACATGTACAGTAGTGTAAAGATCAGTAATACATAAAGGTTTTCCTCCATTCACCATTAAAATACCTGCATAGAATTACTCAGTGCTCCTCTATGTGACAAAAGACCACCTCAGATTTATAAACAAAAAACTTCTTCCAAACATAATCCCAGCTCTGTACATTCACAATAAGGTCTCTAAGATATCTACAGAACATATTGGAGCAGTTTGGGGTTCTCTAAAGAGATGAATACTTTGTCAAAATAGTTGTATTAACCGCTTATTGAAAATGTTGATTTCTTTGTGCTCTGATGCCGAGACCATTTGGTAGGTCAATTTTACCAGACCTTTTGTCAATTTTGCCAAAGAGCTCCGTCACATAAAAGGAATTCCACTGTCATCGCTTGTTAGCTACTATAATACAGGATGATGATTAGAAGCAGCATTACAGCACAGTTGGGATTCACAAATGAACAAGAGCTAAATAATTTTTACGATATTGTTCCACAGAGCAGAGGGAGTGAGTGAGAAGTGTGTGGCATGGCAAGAACATTAGCAGCAGTGATGAATCCAGACAGGTCTCCTTGCCAAGTCAAACAGAGGGTCCTGAAAGCCCGGCCCAACCGAGACACTTAGAGAGACAGATAGCAAAGATGCAAGTCAACATGGAAAACCACAGCAGGCCAGGCAATACAGGCAATATATCCTTTACCACTGGATCCCAGAATGGAAGCTGGGACCCTCAGATGGGTCGCAAAATGTTAGAATATTTATTTTGTATGTTTATTATTGAATATTCTTTTCATAGTAAGCTTTCAGAGGAGGGATATTAGGCCAAGAACAACTTTTTCGGGGGTCACAGATTCGAACACGGGTTATATGTTATAATGGGCTTTTCATTTCCCTATTAAATGGAGAGTAGAAGTCAACTGGGAAATGGGATGGGGATATATCACAAAGTCAAGTTAGAGACGAATATTTGGTTTTAGGTGTACAATAAGGATAGTTAAACCATTTCTGCTTATTATTCCAAATATACAAATTACCAAGACACTCATGTGTCTGTACAACAGTACAAAAACAAACATGCCATCACCTTCTCCGAAAATAAATTAAATGTACTGAAACCAATAAAACTTCCTGGCTCCAGTATTTTGAATAATTTATAGTAATGCACATATACTTGTCATCGACTGGACTCACATGGCAAGTTATAGATTAGATGTAATTGCAAGCAGGACTCTATAACTTAGGTAATCACATTCTAACATTAGAAATGACTGAGTAATTGGAAAATGAAGCCACATTTTAAATCTTTAAAGTATGCTCTGATTGCAAGCTTCCATTTTGGTTATTTCAGAGCATAGAGAATGTTCAGGCCATCTAAACAGGCAAAGTTTAGTTTAGAACTATGACCTATCTGGTAAAAACAATCCATACAACCCTCTTTTGTCTCTAAATGTAAAAAAAAAAAAAAAAAAGTAAAACATTGATAAAATGCATGAATAGCCATAGGAGGATTCATATTCTCTATATTTATAAATGTAAATGTACGTCTCATTTCTGTTCTTAACTTAACCAACTACATCTAGCACAGCCATGGTCGGTGAATGCATGTATTAGTAACGTAGATCAAATTAGACACAATCACTGCACCAGACGAAATACACACTTTTAACTGACACAAAAACATAACCCAAAACACAGCTGTGACATGGCTGCATTAAAAACATTTAGACATATACAGTCATTAGTATTTATATTATACTATGTACCTTGAAGACACATTCATATAAACTGTTAGTATTGTTGACAAGCAGCTCTATTACTGAATTATACACTATCTAGGCATTTAGCAGACAATATTATCCAGAGCAACTTTGAATGGACTGTTGATTGGCTACCACCAGACCACCGTGCTGTAGCTCCACTGTTTCTTTCTAAAGTTTTTAGATTGAATATCACCAGGAGCTTTTCCTCACTACCTTTGCATTTATGAAATAATGACACAAGAAAAGACCTCTCAAAACCACCTAATTACTAATCAATCAGTGAACAAGCTGGGGTGGGCTGGGGTGGGTTCAGTTTGGCAGTTTTGGACAAACGTCCATTTCCAAATTGGCAAACCATGTAGCTATAACCTCATTAATAACAGTGCTTTCTCCTGCCATTGCACCCAATCCATATGTCTACACCTGCTTCACAGCAGCTCTGCTGTTGTTAATCTTGGGTACATTATTTTCATGATCAAACGTGGTGTAGGCAGGCAGGGCTAATGAAGGCCAGGAAACTGCTGTTTTGGCCTCTGTGGTAAGAACTACGCATAATGTGGGTCCCAAGGTTTTGGAGGGTGTTGCTGGCCTGCTACCAGTCTGTCAGTCTCACACACTGGGTCCTTGTTCTGGGCACTTTAACGACATGGTTTGATCTGCTGTAAGGCCAGGCTACTGTTCCCCCTATTCCCAGCAATACTGGGTGGAGTGTTGTACCACTGTGGAAGGCCGAAGGCTGATGCCAAAGGACAGCGTTTGTAAATACCCCCAAATGGTTGCATGTGCGGATAAATATGCACCGCCATACAGCATATTGTCTGCATCCAGTAGAGAGCTCTGTCACGGTCTGCTGCCATTGTCTTGTGTTTCTGTCTGTTACTGTGCTTTTGTCTGTCCACTGTCTTCCCCCGTCTGGTTGTTTCAGTGTTTTCCCCTGTATTCTCTTGGTCTGTTCTGTCCCGTGCTTGCCTGCCCCATGTTGATTGTTCATTAGTAACACCTGTCTGTAGTTATCCCCTATGTTCATTAGTAACACCTGTCTGTAGTTATCCCCTACCCAAGTCCTGTGTGTCTATTTTAGTCTGTTTTGTAGCGTTCTTGTCGGTTCATTGTCCTTTCCGTGCCTGTCTGTAGTTCCTGTTTGCTTTGCCCCCCTAACAAATCAGTGTTCTATCCTGCCCTGTTGTTGTGCATTTGGGTCCGACATATACCCAAAGACCTGACAAGCTCTAACCCCAAACACCTCCTGACACGTCAATTCGCTGGGGCTGCTTTCACAGCCAGTAGCATTTTGAGGTCTGCCCAAACCAGACATTCTGGGCATGCAAAGAAGAATGGCTGAACTCCTGAAGAAGACGTGGACCACAGTGTTTGCAGTACAGCACAATGTGTGTGTGTGTGTGTGTGTGTGTGTGTGTGTGTGTGTGTGTGTGTGCATGTGTGTGTGTGTGTTTGTGTGTGTGTGTGTGGGGGGGTTATCTGTCCGGCACTTTGCAGTGGAGATTTTGACATGAATGCAGCCTTTTATGGATCAAATAATGAAAGAAAGCCTTCCAGACAGATTTGTGAAAATGGGTAGAAGCACCGTAATAATTATCTCCCTCCTGTCTAATCATTTTGTTCATCAGTATGGTTTCATCATCTCACTGAGAGGTCCTGTCACTAGAAACCTTCCCCCGAGTCCCCAAACTGCAAAAGTAAACTGGTGCTTCCAAGAAATCTCCACTGGGTACCTTGAGGAGGAGCGTGGGGTATGTTCCCAACTGTAAAACGGAGGAATGCAGTGAAGTCACCCCACAGTTATTTCCCAGTCTATAAATGTGACAACGTTTCTATAGAAAGCGTATGGGCTCACCCGGTTCCTCTTGAAATCTCGTAGGAATTGGGACACATTTACCGCTCGCACATGGCCCTTGAGCTTACATCTCACACGCACACATGGTGAGTTATAACCAGTCCAAATTGGGCAACTCTGTCTTGTGGATCAAACGAATAAAAGCACCTAAAACAGTGTGCAACTTTGTCCCAAGAGCTGATCTCAGATGATGAGCACTGGGAATCAGACCAGCACAGACTTACTGCTTACAGATGATATAGTGGAGCTATTAGGACTGACACCACTGACTTTTCTAAGAGACTGTTTTGCTCTGATTCGTGAAGGAACATGCGCAGGCCATTATTGATAATCAAACCCCTACTGTCGATGATGGGTTTGGGATTGCCGTCTAGCCCCTTTCAAAAGAGAGTGATCTCAGCTGACCCCATAGCCTCTTTAACAGCCATATAAAATGTATTTTGAGCACTTCCATTACAGCCCCTGGGACTGCAACTCGCAGTAAGATTTACCCACGTTATTAGGGACCCTGTCTGGGCGTGTTTGGCAGAACTATGGGCAAGAAAGACAGGAAAAAAATCACTTCTCCCCCTTCAGTACAGAGCAATATTCAATCAATGTTATTTAATTTCTGTGGTATTCTTGTTGAAGTATTTCTGGGTACTTTTGTGCTGTATAACCAGCCATGTAGATAGACAGAGAGCATATAGTAGTTCAGGAGGATGAAAACGTAAATACAAAAAACACATTAACAACAAAAAGAAATCAAAGAAAAAAAGAAAACTGAGCAAATCAAGGAGAGAGGAGGAGAAGTATCAAGATAGTAGCTATGTGTCGGAGAGGAGGTCCACTTTACTTGGAGCTGAGGCAGCGGCGGAGGGCATAGGAGGCGCCCCCTCCGCAGGTCCGAGAGCAGTCGCTCCACGAGCCCCAGGCGTCCCATAGTGTGTCCCGGTCCTCCTCTGAGCGGGCCGTCCGTGAGCTCTACAAGACAGGGGCACAGAGAGAACGCCTTCAGGAGGAAAGAAATTGCACAGCCGACAAACCGCACCGACACAGTTGCTATTCTCGCTGTCAACACCATGCCTGTTCGCAGGCCCTTTAACTTTGACTATAAACAGTCAAAAGTAGTTCACATATAAAGATCTCGGAGTGACAAGCAGATTGTCTTGACGGTTCATTGCAACAGATCCCAGTTAGGTTTTTAAACTTAATAATATAACCACTATTGAACTTTTGTTTTTCAACTCTGTAGACGCTTAACTCAATATGATAAGTCCCAGCACATTGACAATCGTGGGAAAATAATACATTTTTAAGGACCGTAACCGGATCAGCAGAGTTTAACAAAAGGTTCAGTAGAGCTTTGAAGGTATGCTAAGTAAGATTGACAAACCCCTTCACCCCCAACAGCATTGCTTGATGTACAATAGAAAAAATGTGTGAACTGGATATAAGCTATCCAAAAAGTCAAAACATGGGGAAAATAGTGATATGTGTGAGTGAATGTTTTTTTCTTATAAATATACAGTATATATATATGTTTATATACATTATATTATACAGGACATTCATGAGCCATGCCCTAACTCTGGCTTACATCTTACAGTAAGCTATAAATCCATTAACAAAATATCAAAAACATAATCACCGGTGAAACCCAGAAACCCAGAAGCTTAGCAGTGCAAAGTGAGGCAAAGGTTTAAGCCGGGAGCCAATGAAAATGTAACTTAAGTGTATTTGACAGGAAGAAATAGACAGCAATTAGAAGTAATTGAACCCTTTCCCCCCTTTACTTCATGTATATTTCAGCCAAATGACTTAATCATCTTTTACACCATGAAATGTTAATCCCCTCTTAACAAGGTCCAGTCCTCCATATTGCCTCTATAATTACATTTTGCTGCATTTGGAAGCAGCCAAAGGGGATATTAGCACGCGATCCAAGATCAATATTGTGAGAAGGTGAATTCCGCGCGTGCGAGGACAACGTGCATCTCAGATGTACCGTGACAGCCAAATAATGACTCTATCTCAGTATCTCTAACTCAGTCTTCTCCTCTGATACTATGTCACAGTCTCCCTCTCTCTCTCTCTCTCTCTCTCTCTGAGAGATGTTTGTGTTTTACTTGGGAGCCTGAACAGAAGTGGATTGACTCACCTTGCTCTAGGAAGGCATGTGTTTATTTGTATAATGTCAAACGGTTGGCATCGCCATGGGAACGAGGATCAGCTCTATGGCTACGTACCAGCTGTGCCTCCATCACTTGGCTTAGCGAAATCTGACGCTCCTCAATAAGGCTGGCAAAAGAAAACACGCTTAAAGCTGCTAGATGACGTCTCTGAATACCAACCAACCAATCAAAGCATAAAAGGAAAAGAGATTATTTGGCACAAGGACATCTTAACAGAGTGGACGTATGGTTTGTGTCTAACCTGAATAGCATATTGTGTACCTGTTGAAAAGAGCTATGGAACAGCTCATAAACCCATGCAGACTTATTAGACATACGCTATTAGGACTCACAGGATTGGAACTAACACTATGACAAATCGTCTACCTCCGCTAGAGTAGGATTTTAGTTCAAAATGCTGTATGCCCAAGTGCATTCAGTGAATTCTTCTTTCATGCCATTAAAGGCAGACACAAAAGATGAAACGCTGCAATCACGTCAAGCCCATGGGACGTTTTCAGGGCTAGAATCGATCGTGTGGGGATGTTTTGAGATTGTAAAAATGAGCGCACCACACATATTAACTCATAAAGTGAATAAAGTGGGCTCTTAAAGCCACCATTCAACCCTGAACAGGCTAAAAGAAGCTCAGCTGTAACATGCATTTAACACCTGCTAAGCAATAAACGTCCACAGAGCTTATAAAAGCTCTCCACACAGACATCCCCTTTGCTTTAAAATATGCTGCCTTGAAGTACACAGATAAAACCTATGTGATTATTTACTGGTGTACTGGACAGCTTTGGCCCTATCCCATCGCTGTGGTATTAAGTTCACAATGACAAATGTATGTGAAAGGTGATAGCGAGTAATAATGTCGCTCTGATCCATTTATTTGGCGCACGGTAACAACACTTGCCAAGCGCTTGCCAAACCGCTACTGCCCTGATGCTTCCGATTATTAATGGCGAAGGGCTGAAGAAAATGGTGGCCGCCACTGGGGACACATAAAGAACAGCAAGGGGGACAGTGAGACCCCAAACCAGCGGGCGAAGCGTCCAGAGAAATATATGGCCGCTACATTCTGTACGGAGGCCAGCTCCCCCTGACGCCTGGATCCACAGTAAATAAACACCGGCTGTGTTCCCAGCAGTCGTTTGCTCCGAAGCCTTAATTTTTCCTTTGAAAGGCAATCAGCAAATTTTGCACTCAATTACATGGCGGGAGCTGTGTTGCCGAGCCAAGAGCGCCAGAGGCTCATGGAGGGAAGGTCAGCGAGGAGAGCGGACAGGAAAATAAATGGGAGGACGCAAGGTTGGAGGTGGGGGAGTAATAGGTTGCTTGGCCGCATAAGTTGCTATTGTTCTCGACACGGGCGCAAGAATGTGGGGCTCCCTTTAATCGCTCTGCTCCTCCCGCCGGGACTTGGATGCAACAATCAAAAGGCTCGGATAACCACTTGGAGTCTCCCCGCGCTCCCTCTCCATCACTACACCTCCCTCTCTGGACCTTTTCCATTTTTTTTATTTCCTCACTTGAACTTGGCTGGCTATGAAGAGCTCCCTGTGATAGGAGCGGCTCCACACAGTGACATACAAAGTCTTCTGGCGCCTGCACAATCCCAAAGTCCCACCCCAGAGGGAGTGTAGAGAGCGGTGTGAGGCTAGCTGTCCCAAAGGGGGAGGTGTAGGGACAGGTGGGAGAGATACAGGAGGCACATTCGCATTTCAAACCATGACATGTAGTCCACCAGGAACAAATCGCAGCGTGTAGCTTTAAAATTGACCCAACAGCAGTCTATTCTCGTCATGTTTCCCATATCTGTACAATAGGTAAAAGTGAGAGAAACACACGCTAATACATGCCTTCTTAATGTTTAACCAACCCATCCGGTCACAACAGTTGAAGAGGAGGAATCAAACGCATGCTTAAAGACCATCGAGCTTACCGTTATATTATTCTGACAGAGAAGCACTATTTAAGTCACCTGTCAGTAACTGAGACTATAAGGACATATTCCTTAAAGACGGAAAACTCCTTGACAGGGAAAAGGAAACCTCATTCCGCTGCTTTCACAGACTATGTCAATATACACATGATGGCCTTTTCAGTTGGAAAGACATATGATCTTTGCACATCTGCTGAATCCCTTGGCCCCTGTCTTGGTCTCTGCCTTGGCCCCTCCTGGCTCAGTGCTCATCTCTGTGGCACATAGCGGCCCCTGTAATGCCCCCCGCAGTAACACTTTTACTTCAAAGACACTACGGAGGCATGGCAGGTTTCAGCGTGAGTAAACACAGCATCCCTACGTCACTGCCCTGTTGACATAGTGCTGAGAACACAACAGTGTTGTTGGTCTAATATCCCATTACAAAATGTAACAGAAACAAATGGAAGACATGATTAATATATTAGTCTGATATCTGGATTACAGTCATTTCTAACTAAATATTTCCTACGTTGGAAATCATGAAATTAAAATTAAAATCAAATGAAGTTACATTAGGAAAGTCTACAGGTTGGGCATCAAACTGTCAACACTAGACAGTACAGTAACATATATTTGTCCACAAAAGAACAGAAATACAGTAAAACATAAGATACTGTACAATACCAGAAATATAAGCAGTGCCACCAGTAGTCTATAAGCACAACAGGGCTGCTCCATAGCTCTTCCAATGGTCCAATCTGATCCTTCCAGGTCTGTGAGTCCCCGTGCACGTATGAGCTATGCTCTCTCCCTCTGTGTACTCCGCCTGCCTGCAAGCTCTCCTCTGACTCGCTCGCTTTCTTGCTTTAGGACTAGTTTATGAGAGGGAGGAGAAAATTGACGGTCGGTGTGTGTGTGGGTGTGCGTGTGTGTGTGTGTGTGTGTGTGTGTGGGGGGGGGGGATTGAGGGCGGTTGGGGGGGTGTTACACTGGGGGGACAAGACCCATGAGTCTTCAGGTCTGGTACACCAGCCAATCAATAAATGGGCCTCAGCAGTCAAGCATGCTAGTTCAAACAAGGAGCTGGTCAGCTGCAGCTTCACAGCTTCACAGCTTCACACGTGCGTGTGTGTGTGGGTGCGTGAGTGCTGTCTTGTGGTGAGCAGCGGAGCATGTGTAAAAGCTGTCAGCCAACAGATGTTGACTACATTTAGGTAGTTGTTCATTCTCCATTAGTTTACTGTTGCCTCACATTCTCTGTCACCTCACCTATAGTGGATCTCTGCCTCTCATAAATACTTTACAATGCTACTCCTTACCCATGAAGCTGTTTCTGGTTTGTTTCGGGATGATTTCTGGACGGCTCGGCGCTGACTACTGCCAGATCTTGAAACGTCAACATTTCTATACCACAAAAAAAAAAAAAAAAAAATGGTACCCCGCTTTATGAATGTATTCTGTACATTACCATGTGTGCATGGACCAATAAATAGCCAACAGAAGCTTCAATGAACCCTGTAACTGTATATATACACATACACTATTTATTCCATAATAATAATAACTAATAATAATAATCAAATGTATTGTAAACGTATTTAGAATGGAAGACAAATTAAGTTACACACAGAAACAACACTTTTGGTGTCTAAATTGTGGTGAGACAGATAATGTATACTGTGTAGGTGTTCAACCTTGAAGTGGAACAGACACAGATGACTTATGCTGCATACTCGGACCTTGAAAGTTCTGACTTCCAAGGTATGCTCGAACGCAGCATTTTGCCCCTCCAATCACAACACTTTGAACGCAGCATTGTGCCCCTCCAATTACAACACTTTGAACGCAGCATTATGCCCCTCCAATCACAACACTTTGAATCCAGCTTCCAATCAGGCTCACAAGCTCACAAACTCCATAGTTGCTATCAGTTAAGGTCACAAGGAATGTGTGCTGCACTGCAAACAGCAACTGTAATCACAACATGAGACCGGATGCTCCCGGCACTACAAATACACACACACACACACACACATATATATATATACACATACATACACACTGTCTATTGATTTTAAGGTTCTACCCCTCAAACTCATATTGAGCTAAACATGGTCATCCTAGAGTACTTTGAAAAGCACTTTCATGGTATGTTGCTTGCTTGACTTGGAATAGAGGAAAAACGCACACCCACACACACACACACACACACACACACACACACACACATCACTTAACGTGTCATTTGTGGTGCCTAAGTGAGGAATACACAAATACACACAACCGGCAATTAGCACCCTGACATGGCACGGCCAAGAGGACAGCCTGGTCACACCCCCGGACCTGGGTGTGACGTGGGCGTGACCTTGGTGTGACAAAAACAACTGGTTTTAATTGTTATAAGGGGTACAACTAGTTTCTGTCACAAAATGGAGGAGCATCCCTTTTAGATAACATTATTATAAAATCCTCTCATAACACTCCCAGGTATTGCTCTGCAGCGGAATGAAAGCTCACATTATGAGATAAATTCATCATATGTTGATAACTGTGGCGAAAACAGGCCTCAAGGTGTCTCAGAAAAGGAAATGGCGCTTCAGTTACCAAGGGCTTACTGGGCTAACATTAAGCTACGTTCAAGAGCCCGGATCCTCGGGTCCCACGAGGAGCCTTAAAACTGGCAGCCTCCCGCCACCCCCGCAAACGACACTGCGCTCTAGGCATGATTTACACCAAAGCCATTGTTTAAAAAGCTTTCCAGGCCCACGATAAACTGTTTTACCAGTACAAGAACTTTATAGCCTGCAGGTAACAATCAATCACATTTTAACCCCCTATATACATATTTTGGACCACAGTATCAGGGCCAAAGTCTGTATTTAACTCACTGACCACTTAAAAGTACACATATTTGTGTGTGAATTGCTCTCGTGGTTGAAACCAGCATCAACAACAACAAGGTTTTGATATGTGTGCCCCTACCACACCCTAGATCTGAGTGGAGGGCGCCAGTAGGCCGGGGGTAGAGCCGGTCGCCCGGCAACCAAAAGGGCACCATCCATCAGTAGTGGACGGTTCAATATGAGTCAATCCTGTACAGCACATTAGCCCAAGTGTGTTCAAAAAACACTATATGAATGCAGTCCATTACCCATTCATCTAGCCCCTCCCCCCCACAAACACAGAGCTCGCATAGGATCGCACAGCGGTATACCCCTACCCCAACAACCATTCTGTTTCGCAATATAAACAATAGTTTCAGCACAATGTAGGCCTACTCATTTCTAAACATGTTCCATACTGTATTTTACCTATTCTCTTTCAATGTGCATGCGTGTGCGTGTGTGTGTGTGTGTGTGTGCTCGTGCGTGCGTGTGTGTGTGCGTGCGTGTCTTCCTACCATACATATATAACCCAGATGTGGCCTATTGGACTGGCATGACTATCAGTATTTGGTTTACCTTATGAGGTATGCTTATGTATCAAAGTTAAGGAGAAAAGAAAGGTCTTCTGTTCAGCGACATTTTGGGGTAAATAATGCACTCTAGGGATGGGTGGATGTGGAAAATGGCCTATAATGGGCCATCTCCGTTGGCATACACTACAGTCCAGTAGATCTTATGACAGAAAACAGACCTTGAAAATATTTGCCCTCCCTCAAATAATGATCCCTTAATAATTAAGTGAAATTAAAAACATTTGTTTCTCATATTTGTCTTGTAAACAACAAGCCCTTGGCTGGATCATGGAACAAGTGAAAATCAGGTTGTGTTTGTTTGTGTGTTTCTATTATACAAATAATATTTGAACATACGGCATGTTTTCTATTTATATCACATAGTGGACTTTCAAACAAGCCAAGTGAACTACAATTATGAATACTTTGCTCATAAAAAAAAAGCTATGAGAACATTCCCCTTTCAGATACACCTGTTAACGACGCGTAATCTTCCTTGAAGAACCTCCGACCAGCAACTGCAGTGCAGAGGATGGATGAGACACCGCCACTGACATTTACGGTGTCCTCGATGTTCCCGTTCGTCTCGCGCACGCTGAAACAACACCGCCCTTGCTGCCCCCTCTGTAGACCGACCGCGACCACTGTGGCATTGTAAAGGGGCAAAGGCAGGAGGGGAATCACATAAATTAGCCGTGTAAAGTCGGTTGGAGTGGGCTGAGCCGTCCCCTCCAGGGTGGGTTAGGAGGAAACTGGGAGCGTGGGACAAGCTCTAAGCACTCCGGATAATTTATGTACTCCCACCCACCTTAAAGCTTGCCTGAGCCCACATGCTTTAAAATGAAGACCATATTGCCATATTATCTGATTATCAACGTCTCCTGCTGAACAAGAGCAGGCTGACCCAAAATGGGGGCCTGTGTTACCCGATTGTGTTGTTTTTAAAGGCCCATTCCATTAGGCCTTTGCTAATGTCTTAAAGCTTTACAACAGTTTTACAACAAAACAATCCACACCCATCAATGGGCGGGCTCCATTCAGCCACCTGCTCCTATCTCCCGTACCTCTCCAGCATAATATCCCATTGTTAAGCATGATCTAGTCCAGGGGTCTGCAACCTTTACTTTCAAAAGAGCCCAAAATGTTTGATATTTATTTGTCTGGAGTCGCAGAAAACAGTATACCGAGTTATCAACATTACTAATAAACTTAAATGAGAATTCATTCACATGTTATTCCCAGAGCGTAGGAGTGACTTTGAACCAGGGGGACAGTGAAAGGTTAGGAGGTGCGTTATGGTAGTGCGGGGTGCTCTCTCAAACATCTAAATGCATTGTGAAGAGTTCTACAGCTTTGTTGATACGAGTGGTGTTCGCCACTTTGTTTATGTTACTAGTTACGGAGCATCATATTTTTTTTTCAACACGCATAGAGAACGATAAGCTAGCGAAATGCGAGGAGATATTTCTTGAATTTGACAAAAAAGTGTATTAGCTTACATTTAGCTTGCAATAGCTCACTATACCTTTAATTGTTTAGCGTTATGTGACCATCCTGATCTTGTGACCTCCAGTTTGACTTTGCCACGATTAACAGTCGGGAAAGGCTTGACATCTTTGCGCTTCTGTTCGAACCAACAGTAGTTCTGACCAATCAGCGTAGTACTGGCAGCTACAGGCGTAGTTCAGGTGTGACGTTAATCAATCACACAGTTCATCCAATCACCTGCCAAGTGTTTCTTCAAAGTGCCTGCCCTTTTCTAAACGGTTTCAATGGAGGGTTTCCCAGATGGTTCTGTGTTACAAACCATCTGGTGTGTCAAGTCAGGTTACTAATTGTTTCATTTAATTCACCTTCAGTCATTGCTCAGTTATTACATTTTGTGTAGCAGGCTTTTAGACCTATACCACTACTGTGGGCAATGTACATTTCTATGGCTATGAGGAATTAACATTGACAGCAGTCTGCTATGTCTGTTACATAGCACCCCCCCACCTCGCATCTGGGTCCAGTTCAGCTAAATCACTAAAGTCCTACAGAGGCTCAGCATCCATAACTTTGTAAACACTTCCCTAGTACAGAAAAATGTCAGTGAAACGTTGTTGGGGGTGGCAATGAAGATAAAGCTACACGAACCAGAATCATTGAGCTGTCTAAAGACTTTTTATTCAGAGATTATAATGTGTATGATATGCAACCAAACCAGAACAAAATATGTGACTGCATTTTAAATACGCATGTTAAATACTCATGATAAATATGTATGTTAAATATGTTTGGGAGCATCAATTCCAACTCTGCCACTCCTGTGAAACTGAGCAGAAGACATCATTGGTGGATCTGGAGCAGTTCACATTTGAAAAGCACCCTGCTCACATCAGCCCACCCCTAATCTCCTTCCTGTCCGCTTGACCAATTTGTTTGAGATTATGAAATTAGTTTACTGTCAGTTACAGTGGACATTTGTCGGAAGCCTGGGTGCATTTTTCCTGTCGTCTGATACACCTTAGACACACTGTTTAAATTCCAGGGGAACTATATCTGTATTTTAGGTAAGGTTTTGTCATGAATGATAGATGTATATTCACTTACTTTAATTCCCTGTGATAGTCCAATGTTAAATTAATTGTGATGTGCCAAAACTGGTACAGCAAGAGTTAAACAATCGCTATCAATTACAACTTGTTTACACCAAGCTAAATTATAATACCACCAGAGAAAAAACAAGTTCTTCAAACCTCCAACGTTGGTGCAGTAAAGCCTATTTCAGGTCAATTTCATCCACAATATAGTAAACAAGAAAATGTTGTAACTGTTCATTTTGTGTAGTGGGTGGTATTCAGAGAAAAAGTGACTGCTTATATATTTACTTGTATAGTGATGTGGCCTGCATACAGCAATGATGCTCAACGTTCTCTTTTTAAATGCAGATATGAAACAGACTACCCAAATTACTCTCCTTCATATTTACATACCAGACAACAGTTCACCAGCTAATTCTTGAGATGAAGCACTGAGTCAAAATCGGGACAACAAACCATCTGGCTTGTTTCATCATCTTATTATTCATGATGTGGGCGTTTGGTGGTATTTAGACTTAAAGTTAGTGGAAGTCTTTGCAGACGTGAAGAGACGTGTCTGATCTCCTGTGTATGCTACAGTACACATAGCTAAAGTTTCAATGTTTAACCCCTTTCCAAATTGAGTCACTTCATAACACGGGGTGCCATGTGTTTTCCATTGTTGGAAGTGTACCGTATGTTGTCTTTGGCTCCGGAACAAAGGGAAAGTGATAGTAATATGATAAACGTGGTTATAACACACAGAGCCTCTGAAAAACGATACTTCACATGGTTAAAGAACGACACAATAACTAACAAGATCATTGTTGAGCCCTCTCCCAGACCTAAAAGTCACCATTAAATGGGTAATGTGTCAAATCAGTTATCATAACTTCATTTCATTAATACTTTAACCTCCCATATTGAACAGGGGGTGTTCATACTGTATGTAGCGTTTAAAACTATACTTTAGCAAAATTGTTTTGCCTCCGTAAAATTGGTTCATTACCATAAATCTGTTTAAGCAAAACTTTAAAGGGTTGCACACCACTGTATACTACAAAGCATACTATTTTAGGCACACATACAGTATTAGTACTCACTGCACAATTGACCAATCCCAAGGCCCACCCCTTTCACTTGTCCAACCTTGTTATTGTAACTAGGTTGAACAAATCAGCATAGAAAGCTATTACAAGAAAACAGACAGTCGAAGGAGTTTCTGTCGGACAAACAAAATGCTCAACCTGGAGGACTGGCAAAAAGGGGCGGGCTTAGGATCGGTCAATTCGTACACCACAATAATCCCCATTGTGCGTGTGGCACCAGGGACCCAAACACAATTCTGCCCCCAGTGGCCAGACACTCCTTGAATAAAATCTAAAATTAATGATACTATGATAATATTTGGAGGGCATTGTATACTGTATATGTACATGTATATATCACCTTGAATTTAGTAGAAGAAAAATATAATAATAACAGCTTTTAAAAATCACAACAATAAATTATACAGTAGTTACTGCCAACTTTGGTTATGTTGACACTAGTCTCAGGCTCTTCCGTCCATTAGCACTACGTCAAATAAGCAACTCTGTACTGAACGTCTGATACATATACCCCTGTAAGCTCGACACTGGACTCCATGACTTGGGAAGTGATACTGTCAATTTCCATTGTCATTTGGAAGCATGTATCCGTAATTTACGATGCGACGTAGTGTATTGTTTTATTTACTAAATTAAAATTAAACATTTATTTTACGCAGTAACTGTAGCCTACTGATTTTACAAATGTTGACCTGTGAACAGCGTCCTGTTGTTTTCCAACTAATTCCTCATTGCAAGTTTAACATCCGACTTGGTTATTGAGTTACGTTGTCGTCGTCGTATGTCAATCGCAGAGCCAGCCTTTACATAAATGTAAAGTCTGGCTCTGCAAGACTGTATTGACGCATACAGTGCTGTATATGAAGATGCCTTCTCAGGAACAGTTGAAATGGTTCACTGAATGTCCATCAATTGTACTAACCCCATTCATACATCATGCTTGTCTTTTATATCGGCACCCCAGCTAGACGGTCTTCATTGTAGTCAGGAACCCATTGCTCAATAAACTCCCGTACAAACCATATTAGATATTGAGAAATCATCCAAACGAACTTGTATTTCTCTATATAAACAGTAAATAAACTACATTTATATAGGGCTTTTTCCATCTTCCAATCAAAGCCATGTACACAATTCTCTCACATGAATCCATTTACACACACACACACACATCCGTACCAATGGTGGTGTCAGCCATTCAAGGTTAGTTGTCTTGCTCAAGGACACCTCGACACTTGTGAGGATTAAGCTGGGGTCGAACATTCCGTGGTTTTTACCTCAGCGGGCTTGACAGACATAGGGGATGCACGTCACCCCCAGACCCTTAACGGATTTGATTGCTGGAATTCTGTTCAAAAGATGTGTGTCTATATAGAAATGTCTACATATACCATCCTGTCACTCTGCCTGCTCTTCAGGTAATATCACATATCTTTCTATTGTCAAGAGTGTGATCAGTAAACCAGCTGCCAAAGCCGGAGTTTTGTTTTGTTATTAACGTTAACGTTAACATTAACGTGACTTATGGCATCATGGCCATTAGGAGCAGGCAGCCACACACCAGAAAGAACTATGCAAACAAATTAGGTTTTAAATAATTAGTAAGTAATTAATTGGTATTATTATGTGCTATCATTTAATTTATATACATCTTCCTATATCGCATATCATTTTTGTTAGGATTCTACTTGTTGTTGACTAGTCCCTGACTCGCTGATTCCGATTGAGTACTCCTGATTCATGCTGCAGGCTTGTGTCCCTACAGCAGGTAAGTTCAGTGGTTTTCAGCCTGTTTTCTCTACTTTTGTTTATCGTAGCATCCTGACAGCTGGGGATGTTGCTGTCAGATAGCGTTCCCTCTGTGTTTAATATGGAATGAAGTTCGCACATATCTCAGATTCATACTGCTGACTTGCCTTCCCACAGCAGGTTAGTCAGTGATTTTCAGCCCGTTAGCCCTAAATCTACACCGTAGAAGTAGGAACCCATCCTGACAGCTAGAAGTATCACTGTCAGATAGAGATTCAGTCCCTTCCCCCACTGTTTAATCATTACACCATAGCATTTTACGTCTGTCTGCCACAACCCCTTTGTGAGTCTGAGTCCCCTTTCTGTCATTTGGGCAACTTATTTCCCCTTCCTTCTGTCCTGTTTAAATTACAGTGTACCGTAGATCAAGTTTCAGCACAGGCTGTCAAAACCCACTGTGCAGATTACCAGACCTTTACGGAAAAGAGCCCTCACACTCTGCTCTTTTCCAAAACGAATGTCATATCAACTGCAGATCGCTCAATAGTGGGTCAACGACGAAATAAGGCCCCAGGGACATATATTATGGTTTTTCACCAAAGCCTCAAGATTAACAGGCTCAGAAACTTGCCTATCACACCCTCACCCCAAATTCCAAATTAAAGCCCCACTTAAGGATGGAAAATGCACTGGACACGAGGTACAAGGCTGTCCTAGCATTGCACGCCAAGATTTAGGGAGCTAGAAATACGGCCGCAAAATAATAGCAAAAAATAAAAAATAGCTGACATCACCGCTCTAGATTCAAATGGATGTACAGTAAAATGGGAGGTGGAACAAGAGAGTGCAGACATCGACGCCAAGCGCTAAGTCAGGAACAGCGATGCCAACTGAAACCTCTTCCCTTCGCTGTGTGGAGCAACCGTGAGGCGCGCTGTCCACATTTGACAAGCGCAGTGTACTGTACAAAGCATTCTTTACACTTGCATGACCTGATTTACATTATTCTGCAACATTTCAGCCTGCTATTGACATTTGAAACATTTAACTGTATAGGAACTCAAAATGTTGAGTGCTCTAAGTTTGAAACTCAGCTTTATTCTGTGTTTATTGACTGGGAATACTTTACAATCATCAGCCTTCTAACTAATAGGCCTTCTGGTAATGAAAACCAACCATTGAACTTTGACTTTCTTTGTACAATGTGTTTATAACAAATAAAGAAAGTGCAAGGAGAAAACATTTAGTTACAGTGTAAATAACTATAGAGTCCCAGTGCTGTAGCTTATCTTAAAAAGTCCTCTACCCATTTCCCCCATGAGCCTTCACACTTCCAGCTGTCTAAACACAGTGCTACTAGTTGTATGTACAACAGTAGTTGTTTGCACCATTACAGCCAGCAGCTAAATCAATACATGCAAGGCATGTATTGATAAAGGTAAGGAAAGTAACAAGAAAATAGAAGAGATGAAATCATTCTAGTAGTATCACCTGGTATTCCTGTCATCAGCATGGATAGTACAAATGCAAAGATGACATGTACAGTATAGATGGTATGTGATCATTTTAAACACTTTACTATAGGACCTATTTTCCATTGAAATTGCATAGTTATAGCTTACTGTACTTAGTAGAAAAAAGACCTACACACATGGTAAAGTGCAAATGGCTTTACATACCATTTTAACAGAGAATACTGAGCCATTTGCTACTGGTAGAAAACCCAGAAAGCCCAACATGTAATACACTAGGGCCTATTACTGCAGGTCTGACAGCTCCCTAACCAAGATGTCAGCGTCCCGACAACCCTGAAATCTCTGTGAGAGAGAGAGAGAGACAGTTGTTGTTCTAACTGTAACAACTAAAGAGTGACATCTTGTGCCTGGTCTGTAATACTACAAGCTTTGAAGCCATATGAGGTAACAGCTACTGTGTTCAGCCACAATACACAACTGCAAAGGCCTTCAGTCCAGTCATGCCGTATAGTTTTCTTTTATGGATGAAAGTCAAATTTCTCCCAATCAGCAGCGTCAATATTGAATCTGGTTTACCACCACAACTGTTTTTTAAGCGTAGCTGCTGGGTCTTGTAGCTCATCTTTCAACGATACCGTGGGGCATGCTCGTCGGTAGCCCAACTCAAAAACAATGATGAAAATTGACTTAGTGTCAGATGTTGGTGCATGGAGGGGAATACGGAAGCTTAGCCTGCAAAAGTCTCACTGGGGCCAAAATATCACTGGAAAAAACAAATATCCTGTGAGTAAGGTATAGCACAAAACAGAGTTAGCCATTATTTTCCATAACAGACAATTATGGATGCCTTCCATGTGTTATTAATATGTCTTTTCATGGTCATGGTCTTTCCAAACACAACGACACAGAGCAAGGCATAGTTGACGAACAGTGCATAGAAATAGATATTGGGTGGTCTCGTGTGTCAGAGTTTACACAACCCCCCTGTATACGGCACCAGGTACGTATAAGTACGAGGGCGCCTAAAGAAGCCCTCGCTCGACAAGGACAAGATAGCCACACTTTGCACACATACACATTATAAATCACGGGCAGACAGGCAAGGGGACGAGTGCTGTTTTCACGCACTACGCTCATCCGTCACGGAAACACAAACATACCTTGACGTGCGCACGCGAAGCAGAACTAATGCGAGTGTCTTTTAACAACTGCGCCCCTCTGTGTGTGTGTGTGTGTGTGTGTGTGCATGCGCGTGTGCGTGTGAGTGAATGCCAGACAGGAGCCGTGGGCTGAACTCACGTTCGAGGTTCACTCCGCAGCATCCCTCTAATTGGCCCGTTTACCACCGCGCACCGACGCACAATTGAGCGCACGGCCTTTTAAAACATCTCATTCATCCCTCATGCGCACTGCATCCCCCCCTCCATCGCTCCAATATCTGGGAAGAAGGGCTAAAAGACAAGCTTGTCTACCACTTTTCTTTTCCCTGTCATTACTCCAGTGAGGTCATTTCTGCTGTGTGGCTGCTCCCGTAATTAGTGGCAGTTGAGGGAGAAAGGCCCGTCGGCCCATTCGTGGTTAACGAGGGGGAGATGCCAAAACGGTTGCTTCTCGGCCCCAGCGCCTTGTATTGTTTAGATTGTGAGAGCGTTCTGCAGTCGTACAAATATATTTATTCACTTTCACCATAGCATTTGTAGAATGTTATACTTTATATGCTGTGGCTGTTGTAGAATATGTTTTGCAATTGTAACACATCATTTTGTCACTATCACAACATTTATACAAACACACCACCGAGAACAAAAGTGTGACTCGTATCATATCAATTATGCTCAAGTTAAATGTGTCTTAATTAAATCCTTGTTAATCAACCAAAGTAAAACATGCAGTATCCTCTCTCTCCCTCTTACTCCATTTACAAGATTTCATATTTTGCTTTTTTATTCGTTTTTGGCATTTCAGCCATGAGGAGCTGTCCACACTATAATGTAAACAATTATCAATAATCATGATTGGTGCTTTACATTTGGCCCTATAATAAGTCAAACATTAACTCAATAAATCTAAGACAACTATCTAACCAATGAATGAATGAATGCGTTTTCTTCTGGGATAATGGAATTGTGACTCAGTTGTTTTTACTCAAGCAACACCGTGGCTTTCTGCCTGTGGCTAATCCTTCAGAAAAGCTTTTGACTACTTCTGTCTTGGTTAACGTACTGTATCAGCTTCTCCAATACAGTGTCCTGTACCAGCATCTGGGAAGCATCATTTGAATTAATAGCACGTTGCTGGAGGAAGAGGAAAGGTTTCTCAGAGCTTCGGTGGTTTCTGTACTCATGTCTGATTCAGTGTACGGAGTGCGTTCACAATCAGCGAGGGCACATTTCGAAACCTCGTGCGTCAATGCTAAGAGGCAAGGCAAATTAAGATACAACCGCATTCTAGCTCTTGTACAAGCAGGAGGGCATCATTCACGATCAGTTTGCAAATGTGAGTTGCCGCAAAACCATTTTGATCCAAGAAAAGCCTTCGAGAAATGAGCTGTCTCTTCTTGTATGAGATTAGATTTCTGCGGGAGGGTATGTTCTTATGCAGCCTTTCATTATGTGGCACACAATGCATGGGAAACATACTGTAATGTATCTCCTCTGTTTTAACAATACGTGACTAACTTTCCAGTTAGTCAAATGAATGTGCCTCTTCAGTAGCTCTTCTTTTGAGTTCTTCTCTTTGTTCATTGTTATTTTCATTGTTATTTAAGAAAAGGTGCTAACAGTTTCAAAACGAGAAAACAACTAGAAAAGCGCTTCATTGCAGACAGAGGAAGAGAATCTGAGCTTCATAATACAGCTCTGACAAGATAGGGTTACGTTAGGTACTTTATGTTTAAGCTGGGAGAAGTTTATAAAGATTTATATGTTATACTTATTTATTATTTATATATTGTAAATGTTCTTACATTGTTTCACTGTATTTGGTCATTTTATCTGTGTTTTACCTTTCACTACTAATACTGTAAAACCTGAATTTCTCCCCTGGGGGGTCAATAAAGCGTTATCTATCTAAATGTCTGTTGGTGACACACTCAGAAAAAGCTGGGTTTGAAACCTCCACTATCATAGCATCTGGTGGAACATTGTGTGTGTGTGTGAAGGATGAAATGCTGAAATGATGCAAATGTAATGTCCAGGGGTTTGCATAAGATTCGTAAAGATTTTGTGATCCTTGTTGTCTCGAGTTACAACAATGGCTCACTTTTTAGCAAGGATGGGCATTAGGGGCATTTTTCAATTCTGCGGTTTGTGGATAAGATTATTTCCAAGATTGTGTGTGTGTGTGTGTGTGTGCGTGTGTGTGTGTGTGTGTGCGCGTATAGCTCTACTACTTTGTATGCAACATTGTACTATAAGTGATGCAATAACTGATGCAATAATTCTGACACTGACATAAACTAACACACACATAATGTCAAGCTATCATCGCGTTCCCACTCAAAATAATATCACCCACCATTTAAATAAAATATTCTCACCAGGAGGCCTGTGTGAGATCCAAAACATCTAATGTTCTGTAACTCCTGAGCCAAAGACACTTAGTTCTGTCAACAAACACAGTCCCTTCCAGCAAACCTGAGCTCTGGTCAAGGCCTATGAAAGGACGCATTACATTTCAGGCATTTCAATCACATCCGTATCCAGAGTGACAATTGACAAATGGAGGTCAGGTAGATGTAGACCTCTCGGTCTGTCTATATGCAGAACAAAGGTCCTGTACCGATTGATATAATATGAATACATCAATTTAAAACATCTGATGCTAGATCGATGAAGGAGATTGATACTTGCTTCAAAGAATAGCTGCACTGAGAAAGAAATGTCTGTGAAAACGTGTGTGCGTGCGTGCGTGTGCGTGTGAGTTCTGGGATACATCTTGACCACTATTTAACCTTCTAGTTGCACTGCATGGGTGGCAGCGATCCTTCAGCAGCCGGTAATTACCAGTGTTCCCGGGCTAACGCTGTGGGGCTTACACAGGAGGTTGGCTGCTTCGCGCTGCACCTCGTACAGAAGCCCATGTAAAACGGCACCACATTGCTCCGGCAGCAGTGTTAATCATTCACGTTCAGCCCGCCAGTTATTCAAGACATGACATGTACTGTGGGATCTATGCAAATACGCTGTGCTGTCCACAAGGACATCTTTATGATGAGCAATGCTTTATAGCTATGTTCTATTGTGCTTGAGTCTCTGCTCTCCGTTAAGGGCATTATCCGACCGATGTTTCGACAGAGGGTTCCCATCCAACAATGGTATTATTCAATTATGTTGTTATTCCATGTCTGTGATGCTTGTTTTACAACTGTGACAGAAACAACCGTCTCATTAACGTTGACCGGACTGAAACCACATCCCGTGAAGAGGGCCTCTACATATCCCACAAAAGCCAAAAGCTGTAGGCTTAATCCTACTAACCCCCCTTCCCTTCCTCATTTGGAGTCAGTCTAGATGTTCTGTTTAAATTACCAGATCCAAAATTCCTATTTTATCTTTCTGGCATCGACACAGTTCTATCTCATGTGTGTGTGTGTGTGTGCGTGTGTGTGCGTGTGTGTGCGTGTGTGTGCGTGTGTGTGTGTGTGTGTGTGCGTGGGTAGGAGGGGGGCGCAATGGAGATCATCTGCAAGGAATATGACCTCAAATGTAAACAATTAAAAGTCAATCACTTGTTGCTGCCTGCTAAATGAGTGCATGCCTGTACACTCTGTGGGGAGAGGGGGGGGGTGTCGTGATGAAAGGAGAAGGCTGAGAAAGACGGGAGAGAAAGGGGGGGGTCGGGGCTCCCTAGCCATTAATCAAAGACATCGTTTTGGATGCCGTGCGTGTGTGAG